>JASSZA010000358.1:0-105178 GCA_031835075.1 Saguinus oedipus | reverse complement strand
AACATCCTTATGAATGAGGAACTAATATTTTCCTGATTTTACAGGTTAGAAAACTAAGGACTAGAGAGGTTTTCTTTTTCTTTTTTTTGACTAATTTCCTTAGAAAGGAAGTATATTAATTTTCTAGGGCTGCCATAACAAAATACCACAAACCGGGTGGCTGCAAGAACAGAAATTAATTTTCTTACAGGAAGGCGGCTGAAAGTCCAAGACGAAGGTGCCAGCAGGGCTGGTTTCTCCTGAGACCTGCCTCCTTGGTTTGTAGATGGTCATCTTATTGCTCTGTCTTCACATGGTCTTGTCTCAGGGGCATGCATGTCTCTAGCCAAATCTCATCTTATAAGGACACCAGCCCTATTGGACTAGGACCCTACACATAGAACCTTAATTAATGCTGTAAAGGCCCTGTCTTCAAATACAGTCACATTGGGGGCTAGAACTTTGACATGTGAATTTCACATCATAAATATAGAGTAGTGTAGTTTGGTGGTAATAGCGAAGATGAATATAAATTCTGATATGATTTTGAGAAACATTCTCACCTAAAGTCTCAGTATATAAATAAACTTTAATCACCTTGAAGATCAGACAGCTTCTTAAATATAATGATCCATTCTCAATTACCTATTAGTGGGAGGCCACAGTAATGGAGAACTGAATTCCAAATATAATTAAAAATATTTGTCACTGCTTAGACGCCATCTCTTTCTCTACCAAACTTAAGAAAAATCTCTCCCCTAAAGCTCTTAAACCACATGATTCGGCTACTAAGCAAAGCTCACCCTTTTGGATTTCCCCTGCTGTACTGTGGTCGAGGTGCTAATTAGCAGGGAAAGTGCCAAATGGCAGGCAGCCAGCGGAAAAGCAGAGAAGCTGAAAGACCTGCGCAAACTGCAGACGGGATAACCTGTGAGTTGCAAAATTGAGATATGCCTCTGATGAGTTATGTATTAAAGCCCCTCTGCGCATGATAGCAACATCACCCTGGCAGAGACCTCCAGTTTCCTCACCTGGTAAATGGGGATTACAATAACCCCACATTACCAGGCTTGCAGGGGTATTAGACAAAATCAGCTAAGGGCAGCAGACTGGGAAACTGGCCTTTATTGAGCATGTATTTTATGGCAGACACTTGGCAACATGATTCATTTAATTCTCACATTGATTCTATAAGGTAGGCGTGGCTAGCTCCATTTGTGGGTGGGTAAATTGGGGTGGAGAAACTTGCCATGTGTCACATGTCAAGTACACTGTAACCTCACTCCAAAGGCTTTGCTCCTCCTGATCTGTATTGCAGAAGTATCTGGCATATTGTGAGCACTCGATAAATGTCATCGGTGGAGGGAACAGGAGAAAAACATTATCTCCTTGCTATGAATTTAAACAATATATTCTAAAGCTGCTGGGAGCCTTTTTGTCCTGGTTTTCTACATCTGATTTACCTGTCCCATTTTAACCATTCACGTGAACATGTTATGTAACTAGCACATGCTTTTACTGTATATAACTTAGTGTTGCATAAATCTAAAGGCTGCTGACTGCTAGCAATCTTTAAAATGTAATGAGCTGAAAGATTTGCTTTGAGCCTTGGGGCAGGATGGCTTTGGCTTAACCATTCGCTGAGTTCAGCTTTTAGGAGGATATGTTTGCTGCATCCCTTCAATAATCCAACTGAAGCCTGGATTCCAAGCAACTGTAGATGAGATTTAAGTCTCCAAGAATGTTAGAAACTTAAATAAAACAAGGCTTAAGTAGAAGGTCCCCAGGATCATGTCCACATTCCATCAGGATGACGTAATCAAGCGCTGGAACCAGGCGGCCTCTGCCTTTGTGTTTCTGGACCCCTCACTCAGTGCAGAGGGAAGCTGACACAGCCATGATGAGACCTGGCTCCGAAGACCCATAGTTACTGTAGGAGTTTCTGCGGCTGAACGTGCTAAGCTGTTGGTGGGTTTCTCGGCTACAACAATGATCTCTGTAAAAATGCAGAACAAAAATGTGTGGTCAATTGAGGTCAAATTTTGTGCTAAAGGAGGGTTAATTTCCCTCCCCTCTAAGAGAAAAGTCTCTGTGGTTAAAAAAATCATAACATTTAGTCTTGTCTGTTTTGCTGAGGAGTTGAAGCCAGAGCAATAAAATCCCAGGGGTAGAAAGGGTGCAAGGGGCCGTTGGGTTCATTTTCCTCATTTGGAGGACAAACACATGCAGGTGATGATCATGCTGTACCCAAGCTGGTATAGAGATCAGCTCTGCCACATGCTGTTTGTTCATTTAGTAAGATGAAGTGTGGGACCCAGGCTGAGTTCCTTGACCCTTCTGCAGTTACATTTTTTCATCTGTAAAATGGGATAATAAATAATAATAGTACTTACCTCAAAGGGCTAGGCACAGAGCCCTACATGAGTTGACATATGCTTGGAACAGATCTGGGTATATTGTGGCATGAAACATTTGCAATTCTTCTTTTTATATTACAAAGACAAGGACATGTGCTTGGGTGTGTGGACAGTTTTTGAAGCCCGAGAGTCCTGTGTTGAAAACTCTGCTCTGTCTTATGTCAGTTCCCTGACCGTGGGTAAGTCACATAAAGTGTGAGTCTTTTCTTTTTTTTCTAGGGCAGAAATGGGTCTATGAATTTCTAACATTGGTAGGATTAAAAGGAAAAGAACAAGATTAAAGTAGACAATACATTATAAGCATGGTGCCTAGCACATGGCTAGTCTCCCCAGTGAATATTTGTTGGAAAATATAAAAAGGGTGAATATTGGATATCTTAGTAACTCCTTTAGCTTTAAACACATGTCTCTACACACAGCCACGTACAAACATATCGGCTACACATTGGACTACATTTTTTTTTTGTGACAGTGTCTTGCTCTGTTGCCCTCGCTGGAATGCAGTGGCACAAATATGGCTCGCTGCAGCTGCAACCTCCTGGGCTCCTGATTCTCCCACTTCAGCCTCCTGAGTAGCTGTGATGACAGGTGCATGCCACCACCTCTGGCTATTTTTAAAACTTTTTGTCGAGATGGCTCTTGCCATGTTTCAAGGCTGCACTTATGAACTACTTTTACTTTTTCCTTCTTAACTTGTTGACACATGGTAGAGAACACAACGTAAAGTCACTAAATAGGTGAAAAATCTAGATTTCCTTTTTATTTTTGGACCAATTTCTTTAGAAAGGAAATGTATTAGTTTGGCAAGGGCTGTCATAACAAAATACCATAGACTGGGTGGATTCGACAACAGGATTTATTTTTGGCTGAAAATCCGAGATCAAGGATTGCCTCTTTCCCATTTCTGGTGGGGCTGGTTCCTCCTTGGTTTGTAGACAGCCATCTGATTGCTGTGTCTTCCCGTGGTCTTGTCACTGTGGGCATGCAGGTTTGTACCCAAATTACTTCTCAGAAGGACACCAGTCCTAGTGGACTAGGACCCCACACTTACTACCTTGATGAACACCCTGTCTCCAAACACAGTCACATCGGGAGTTAAGGCTTTGACTTATGAATTTTGGAGACACAATTCAGTTCATAGAAGAAAGGTATCCCTTGCTGCTTCCTCATTCCTGTTGACTCATTCAGAGAACATTTTTGTTATATTTACTATCTGCAAGCCACAGAAAGAGGCCTCAGAAGAAACTGGCCCTGCTGACACCTCGATGCTGGACTTGTAACCTCCTGAGTTGTAAGAAAATATATTTTGTGTTGTTTAATCCAACCTGTCTATGGTGCTTATGGAAACCTTAGAAAATGAGTATACTCCCCTATCTGGATAAGAAATACTATACTTAAAACACTTCAATGTCTGTTATGTTCCAAGCATTTGGTATTTTAAATAGTTTTTATAATATTTCTGAATCTATTGATCCTATTATCTGCATTTCAAAGATGATCAGTTGAAATTTGAACCTAGAGTCTTGCTGCATGTATTCTTTCATACTTTATCTTTGATCATAAATCCTGAATCTCAAAAATCATAAATCTGAGTTTTCTGCCTTTCAGTAACCTGTATGACTCCTCTGATTCCTGTAAATATTTCCTCTAATCAGCAATAGAATGTAGGTGGCACCCAGTAGTAGGAAGAGAACAGTTATGTTGGAGTTGGCAAAATAATCCCCTGGGACTTCTGGGACCTGTTTTGCCACTGAGACATCACGGACTTTCACTTGCTTTGAAACATACATTTGTAGCCAGAATTTATGCAACACGTCTACTCCTGAAAATGTTGTATATAAATCAATTTGTAGGCAGTGGGAAAACATATCGGATGCAATAGAACTTACTCTTTAACCAAAGCATACAAATAACATTTTGTTAAATTTAATTTGATGAATTAAGAATTCACCCTGTTTAACTTTGTATGAATCAGCATTTTCCTATATTGGTCTATGTGGTCAGTTCATGGTGAATTTTTATGTGTGTTGATAATCCCATCTCCTCCCAGTCCTTCTCTCTCTGCCTCCAGTTCCCTCATACCCTTTCCTCTGATCTCAGACAAGTCAGTGGGTGTTTTGTTTGTTTGTTTGTTTGTTTGTTTAACCCTGCATAGGTCATTGGCTGGATGAGGATCAGACAAGATCGTGAACATAAATGCACTTTGAAATCTATGAGGTTCACGATGTTATTATAGTAGCAGGAGGGTTGCAGTTTATTATTTCCCCTCGGAGACATTCTTTATTTCTATTTGTTAAGCCCTATTATTGTAGTTTTGATCATGTCTTTGTCACTCAGTAACTAGATCAAAATAAGCTGCTGGAAATGGATCTTTTAAAATTATTTTTTATTCCCAGCAAGGTTGGTACAGGCTGGGGATAAGCTTTTTAATAAATTCTTGCTGATACAGGGACTTTGGGGCAATAGAAGTTATGTGAAGACCGATTGCAAACTCTCTCTCTCTCAATGACCAGCTGAGGGAACACAAGCTGTAAAAGCCATGATAGATTCACCAGCAGCAAAGCAATCAAAGAAATAGGTAAAGAGTGATGTCATATATTTTGATAGGCAGGGTCTCATGAAGGAAATAGGAGATTCTTGGCACAGTGTGGCATAGTACTGACCATCCTAACCCTCAGAAAGTCATACAGAAGGGGAATTTTTAAAAAATTATATACTTTCTCATCAATTCTACTAGATTTAAAAAGAAGCAGAATTGGGGGGTCTGAAGATAAATCCTCCCTGATGAGAGATGTGAGAAGTCTTCTCTCGCCAGTAGCTCTCGGTTGAGGGATAGTTTTCTGGAAGAATCTTGTGACACATTCAAATGTGACATCCAAATGCTTGGCACATGTTATGAGAATCTGAAGTGGGGGGAAATAACTTACCAAACTGGATCGATTAAAACTTCAGAGGGTGCATATCAGAAGCAAATGCAAAACAGCCAGGGGACCCAGTGTTCAAAATAGAGTCTTTTGGCATTTGCTGAGCCTTGCTTGGTGGCTTAGCAGATGATACATTTTGTAACTATTCCCTATGTGTGAGGGAGCAAGTGTATTTTGCTTCATTTTCTCCCATTTCTGCTTTGCTGTGCACCTTCCTGAGCTAGGCATACCTGTCTGGATTTCTAGTGTCCTTTCTCCAAATTTCTAAGGTACATGCTTGTAAATGCTCACGTGTGCATTTAAAACAAAAATTGTTTGTTTTCTATTAGAATTCCTCACTACTCATTAACTTCTGTGTGATGATTCTTCTCAGCAGATCCAAATGATTGTTGGTAAAAGTGCCTTTGAGGGTCATTTTAACTTACGGATGGCCCTTGTTTGGGTGTCTCCATGCCCAGTTGAAGGTCTATGAAATCTGTTAGCTATCTGATCTGCTTTCTCCCTATTAAGTTGGTTTTTATTTTGATATTTTGCTGTTATCATAGTAAACCTGGATAGCTCTGTTACAAAGAAGAATTCTGAAAGATAAGTACTGTTTACTCTGACTTTTTCCCTTGTCATAGGGGCCAAGTACAACTCACCCTCTCCTGTTCATGATTCCCAGGAATTGGCATGGAAAGGTTCAGATGTACAGACGGAAGACCCCTGGGGAGGATGATTCAGAGTCAGGGCTTCCAGGCTAGCCACGTCTCCTAGTGCAGGGCTTCTTTTTTAGGGTTCACACAAAGCCTTGGGGCTTGGTTTCTGTAGGAAATTTCTTTTTCTATCCAAATTACGCATCCCTGAAGGGCATCATCTAGGACTTTGGGTGAGGAGTCTGCTGATAACTGTTGGATCTTTCCTTTGCCTTCAACGGTTCAATATCTCATTAAATCCTCCTGATAATCAGCAAAAGTGGGCTCAGGACATGAGAAAATGAGGTCATGATCAGTGACAATGCTGAAAAATGTCAAATCTAAGCCTGGGTTTGGGTGCTCTTTTCACCTTGCTGTGTTCTCTGCCAGGCTGTAGCCTGAGGTCAACACTGTGCTGGTGTTCATGGGACGGTCAAAGATGCTGAGGGTAGTTAGGGTAAAAAG
This sequence comes from Saguinus oedipus, assembly GCA_031835075.1. Taxonomy (NCBI): domain Eukaryota; kingdom Metazoa; phylum Chordata; class Mammalia; order Primates; family Cebidae; genus Saguinus; species Saguinus oedipus. The sequence continues at coordinate 98,719 of JASSZA010000358.1, read as the reverse complement.
GATGGAATATCAGGGATTTCTTGAGTGAGAATGAGGCTGTGCTTAGCAAACTGGAGAGTGCTCGAGAAGAAAATGCTTGGGCCAATAAAAGGAGTGTCCTATCTGGCAGGTGGAAATCTTCTAGAAGGAAATCTAGAGAATATTACAGATTAGAGTGACTTTGCAGGCCATATCTCAGAGCTTTGAAGTCAAAGAGGAATTAAAGTCCCTGCCAGTTGGCATGACATACAAGCTTCTTCCTCTTGCCTATGGGTCTACCCTCTTTTCCCACTACTTGACCCACCTGGCCCCACATGGCACAGCTCGTTATTCATGGTTTGCCATGCTCTTTCATGCCTCCGTACCTATGTTCATGCTGCTTCCTTCTCCAAGAATGTTCCTACCCCTTTTAAATCTCCCCACATGTTGAAAAACATCTATTTATTCTTTAAGTCCAAGCTCAGATGTCTCATGTGTAGCCTTGGCTAGCGACATTACCTCTGATACACTCTTCAAGGATGGAGATGATGTCCTGCTTCTCTCTTTAGGGCTCAGCATTCTGCATAATGCATTTAAGATCCCCAAATAAGTGTTTAGTGTGAAGAGGGAGAGGCGGTGTGGGCCTCTGAAGACCAGAAGGTCTGGGCTCTTGTCCCCACGTAGCTACTTCCGGGCTTTGTGAGCTTGGGAAGAATCACTTACCTTTGAGACTCAGTTTCCTCATTTGTGAAATGGGGATAATGTTAAAACCACACTCATCAGGTTTTTGAAATTCGAATAAGGTAAGAAATACCATTTATAAAATGTGATCTAGGTTTGAGAAGTAAAAATCAAATCAAATATATCAACATAAAACAAAGACTGATAAATTACACTACATTGAGATGTTTTGATCCTCAAAAGATGTTATAAAGAAAGCGAGAACACCAGCTGCAAAGTAGATGATGAATGTAACACCAGTAACTGACAAAATCCTAGTATTAAGAACTCCTCAAATCAATATGAAAAATCTAACCAATAAATATGAGCAAATGTACAAACAGGCACTTCATGGGAAAGAAGACACAGGATGAATAAACATGTGAAACGGAAGCTGCTACCACAATGTGATGTCATCTTACATGCATTTGAGTGGCAAAATGTAAGAAGTTTGACATTTCTATGTTTCGGAAGGAAGGTAGAACAATGGTTTTCTGCTGCTTTGCTATGGAAATGTAAACTGCTATAATCATTTTGAAAAGCAAGTTGCAATTCTTTTTTAAGAGACTAGGTCTCACTGTGTCACCTAGGCTAGAGTGCTGTGGCTTTTCACAGGCATGATCATAGCACACTGTGGCCTGGAACTCCTGGTCTCAGGGGATTCTCCTGCCTCAGCCTCCCAAGTAGCTGCGACTACAGGTGTGTGCCACCATGCCTGGCTGTGATTTTTTTTATAAATGTGAACATTCACTTTGCTAGCGCCCAGCAATTTCCTTGTAGATATATACTTAAGAGAAAATCTTGCTTATGTGTACCAGAAGATGGGTATAAGAATATTTACAGTCAGTACTGTTTCTAATAAAAAAAATCAGATAACTCATACAGCTACCGACAGGGGAATGGATTAGTAAACTGTGGAATAATCACATAAACAAATGTTATATAATTGTGAAAGTGAATGAATTTAATGTTAGTGTGGATAAATAGTATCAACATAATTGTAAATAGGAAAAATAAGTCTAATACATAGAATTTGATGATACTGTGGTGTTAAAGATTAAGAAAACTAAATGATACATTGTTATATATATATACACATCAATGCAATATTATGATGAACCCCAGAATCAGGATGTTGGTTACCTCTGGTGGGGGAGAGGAGATAGCAGGGTCATATATGGAGGAACACAAATATTAATTGGTGGAAAGGTTCCAGTTCTGGTTTAGGTGGTGTTCTTTATAGAAGTTCTTTATGTTTTTAAAACAAATACCAAAGATGCAATGTCATGCAATGCCCAAGGATGGCCAATGAGTGTGCCACTACCAATTCAGTTCTACATCTCTTTCCTGAAACACACGTTCATTACATTTTTACTGCATGCATCTCAAGTAGTTGCATACTCCTGGTGTGTGGGAGGGCAAGCTGGAGAGGGGAAGAAAGAAGGGTGGGGTGAGCCTGGGTTAGTCTGTAATTGACTGCCAATGCCAGGGAAGGCTCACTTGAAGAGATGTTTGATCTTGGGAAAGTCACTGCCCTACTTTGCCTCAGTTTCCCCATCTTTGAAAAGGGAAATGCACTCAGGGCTTGGAATTCCCCTTGCATCTATGACTCCTCTTCACTCCCCTTCTCACTCTGCAGGCATTTTTCTCAGGCTTCTCTTCCGTGTCTGTGTCGCTGTCACTGTCACAGAGACCATACCCCCAACACATCTGCGCCATCAGTCTGGGGAAGTGGAACCCAGCAGCCACCGGCAGAATTCTGGCTCCCAATCCTGTTGGCATCTATATTTTCTGCTCCGACTGTCTGACCACATTTGTTAATCACACAATTTAGTGCCCCGTAAACATGGCCACTGTTTCATTTCCCCACAAGCATTCTTGGAAATAGCAGCTGAGGAAGATTTGTTTCTAGTCATGAACCAAATATGAAGGTCACATGATTTTGTGATTTTTTTTTTTCCTTACCAAAGAAATATGGGAGGCTTAAGCAGGCCAACCTTCCAATTAATCTAAGAACAGCTGCCTTCGAGGTGGGTGAGCCTGAATATGATTCATTTTCCTAGTCATTTATCAAAGAAAATAAACTGTCCGTTGGCCTCCAATAGCTTTAATTCATTGAAGGCTAAACGATAGCACAGCTGGTAGACCCCAGCTTCACAGGCACGATTTGGACTGTTACCTGTATTCACCTTTGCTTTTGAGTGGAAATGATTAGACTATAAATAGCGCATATGGACACACACACTTGCACACACAGTGTAGGAGCTGGCATCTTCCTGCCAGTCATAGCACTCTGGGGCATCAGAGAGCCCCAAGTGGCCTTGCCCAGGTTCACTTATAATTGCCCCTGTTTCTCCTTGGCTATCATAGCATCATTTGTCTAATTCTTAGCTCTGCTGAGCAGTGCGCGATTTCAGTCATCCATGCAATGGAATAGTGGCCTCCCAAGACTGGATGGATATGGGAAGGGCTAAATGGAGGTTTCCATCTCCACACTTACTTCAAAACTTAGCTCTGGAGTGAAATGACATTTTCAGAATCCTGTGAACACTTCATCATCCCCGTGAAGTAGGTGAGGAGGTCACTTTGGTCCAGGTTTTCAAAATTTTGGAGCTTTGCCTGATGAATTTCCCATGATCAGAATGAATCCAAAAAGAGAGAAGTCTTCCACCCTGGCAGGAAATAGATTAGTTAGGGACAGACCTATGAATTTTTTTCTGGGATGACAGGGATATTCAGTTTCAATAATGACACATTAAGGGAGCTGAAAATTTAGAAAAAAGAATGCTTTGAAGGACAGAGCTGATCTGAACAACAGTTCAGGGCTCTGCAGGCTTTGGTGATGTGGAACAAGGGAAAGGATAGGACAAGAATGGGGTCATCTCAGAGATTATCTTGCTGGAAGATGATTGAGAGGTCTTCATTCCAGTTCCCAGAGATATAAATGAAGAGAGATCCTGTATATCTGGAAAGACATATTCAGGGTCACTTTTCCCAAAGGCATTGTGCCCCTGGCTTGAGGCCAGGCTGCCTGTCCTGAGCAGAGTCAGCTCTGCCCTAGACCTTTTCCTGGAGATTCTGCCCATGCCATCACCCACTACACACCTGTCGAAGGCTCCCAAATCACTGGATTAAACCCAGATCTCTCTCCTGGTTTGTTTGTTTAAGATGGAGTCTTACTCTGTTGCCCAGGGTGGAGTGCAGTGGCACAATCTCAGCTCACTGCAACTTTTGCTTCCCAAGTTCAAGCAATCCCCCTGCCTCAGCCTCCTGAGTAGCTGGGATTATAAGCATGTGTCACCATGCCTGGCTTTTTTTTTTTCTTCAGTAGAGATGAGGTTTTACCATGTATGTCAGGCTGGGCTTGAACTCCTGACCTCAACTGATCCACTTGCCTCAGCCTCCCAAGTGCTGGGATTACAGGCGTGAGCCACTATGCCCGACCTCTGTCCTGGGTTTCTGACTCATACATCCAGCAGTCTCCTAGTTCTTATCCACCTCAGACCTTATGTCTGATTTAAATTACCCATTTCCCCCTGAACCCACTTTTCCTCTAATCTTTGGGACTGCCACCACCAGTCACCAATTCACCTGGGCTAGACTTTGGATGCTATCTTCTATTAGTCAGGGTTCACTAGAGAACAGAACCAATCAGATGCGTGTCTGTATCTGCAGAAAGAGATTTATAAAAAGGAGTTAGCTTATGTGATTATGGATGGCACACATCCTCGAGATCTTCAAGATGAGTAGGCAAGTTGGAGACCCAGGAAGAGCAAACGTTTCAGTTCAAGTCCAAAGGCAGGAAAACTCCAGTGTTTTAGTGTGAAGGTAATGAGGCAGGAGGAATTCTCTTCCTTGGAGGAAGGTCAGCCCTTTGGTTCTATTCAGACCTTCAACTGATTAGATATTGGCCACATTAAGAAGGGTAATCTGCTTTACTAATCTCATGCAAAAACAGCCTCACAGAAACACCCAGAGAAATATTCGACCATATATCTGAGGGCCTTGCAGGCCAGTTAAGTTGACTCATAACCTCAACCGCTGTGTCTTCCCAGGCCCCATGTCAGTCAGCACGTCTTGCTTCCTCTCTGCCCCTTCTTCCATTTCTACTGGGCCTGCAACAGTCCAGCCACAAAGCAGCACAGTCCAATAACCTCCAAATCAGGCTTCCTGCTCCTCCGTCCTCCACATTCAGCCTCTCCACTGCCCCAGTGCAAGATCCCAGTGCAACACTCCCTCACTTTCCCCCCTCAGTGGCTCTCTGTCCCTCTCTTTTCTACAAAGTAACAGCCCATCTCTTTTCATGGCACTCACAGCTCTTCATGTTCCAGTCCTAACTCCGTTCTAGCTTAAGTTCCCATTTCATTCCCACAGATACTGAGCTTTCACAGCAGCAAGTTCGTCCTCACTTTTCGAACACTCCTATTCCTATACTCTCTCATCACAGTATTTCCATATGCTTGAGAATGCGTATTGCTCATTTTGTATCTTTAAGAGCTGACAGGCAGCTGGTCAGACCTCTCTGTTCCTGAAGCCAAGTGGGCCACTCACAGGTCTTTGCATTTTGACACTAGCTTCTTTACCCTGACTCTGTCGTTTCAGTCTCTTGCAAGTGTGTGCACATGGCCTTATTCTAGAAGATATGATTAGTGTATGGGGCGTGGCGTGTCTGTGCAGCTTAATGCAAGATGTCTCAGCAAAGAACAAATATTAGCTTCTGAAGAACTGCGTTTGAATCCTGACTAATACTTTCCTGCTGTGTGAGCTGGAGAGACACTTAATCTCTCTGATCAACAGTTCCTTTATCTGGACAACAATGCTAAAAAACTTCATTTCAATGTTATGAATGGTAAAGAAAATAGGTGCACAAATGCCTGAACAGCATCTGGATCCTAGTACACATTCATAGCTCTTGGTTGATTAAAGGAAAAGTGAATTTATCACTCTTCTCTTTTAAGATATGTAGTCATCACATATGGGGTGTTAGTTTTCTTATGTGCTAACCGCCCCCCACCCCTTTCAGTTTGGCTCTCCTCAATGCACTCTATCTTCAACACAACTTTTAGGAGGAACTGAATTCATGTTACATGCTAGTAATCTCTTTCTTTTTTTATGGTTATTTGACTTGAATTCCCACTTGAAAATTAATGCTGACCAGTGTAAAACTTTTACAATACAGAAGTATGCAATATGATGTTGCCAAGCACCATCAAACACGGCCCTGTGATGTGGTGTGACTTCCAAAACATGACAGGGCTGCCACTCTCTAGGCTTTGAAGGAACCAGTGTGAACCCCTACTCATTCTCCTCAGAAGAAACGAAGTGTTGAAAATGAGATTCAGCTGCAAGTGTTTGCAGCGTCACATTCGGAAAGACAGATCAGAAGCTGCTAGAGGCTATTTTCAGAGAACTCCTAATAGGTACAGAACCAAAATACAGACGTGGTTGTTAACACTCTGGGAAATGCCAACTTCAAGCTGGATCTCAGCCAGCAGAGAAATTGAAAGTCCTAGATAGCTTATCTCAGAGCAAATCTGTATTATGTAGAAAGTGTGAGATGCAATTATGCGGGAGAATTATACAGGAGTGCTCGTTCTCTGCTGTGCATCGCCATGGTGCCTTGGAACTGACGGTATCAAGGTGAGTTTGACATTTCTTAAATCTTTATTTCCCTGGAGCAGGGCATTGTTCTTCCCCATATTCTTTCCTATGCCTCCTCTTTAATTCTTCTTATTTTCTCTGGTCCATCTCATGCTTTCCCAGGGCTTCATTCACCATATATCCCTAAACGAATAACTTATGTATTGGTAGACTTGAATTTCTTTTGAACTTCAGACCTACCTTTCAAGTTCCCTACAAGCCGCCTAAATTCAATACCTTTTCCTCCACCTCTGTTACCCAGCATTTGAGCACAAGTTCTTTAACTTCAAGCTGAGGTCTTTTTCCTTTTTAAAACAACTTTCTTAAGGTACCTTTGCTAACTGAGATTAAGCATACATTTAGAATATATATATATATTTTTGGAAAGGTAGCATTAGCAGGTCTGTAGCACTGATTAGAATTTGGATTCAGAACCTGGTATCGAGTCTGTTGTGCTGCTCTGCAGGAGCATGGCTCTCATCTTTTTCATCTGTAAAATGATGATGTGTAAGGGATGATAGCCGATAAGAAGTTAGTCATTATGTTGTGATTACTGTGTGCAGGCTCTGTTCCCAGTGCCAGATATGTGTGTGGTGCTTTGTATATATACTAACTGTTAAAGAAATCTAAATATGGCCTGAGAAGGACTCTGTACTTCTAAATTTGAGTCCTTGTGGATGAACTGAAACCTAACTTAATAGGCAGACAAGATTGAAAACCTAACTTAGGAGTATGTGCTTGTAACAGTAGCTGAGTCTTGGCCCATCCCAGTGGCCATACTTCAACCACTCATAGACTGCTAAGTGTTTAAACTGTGTTCAAATAGGGCAAACACCAACCTGTAACCAGTCCAGCTGTTTCCGTACCTCTCTGCCGATTTCTGTATGTCACTCCCCTTTTTTGTGTATAAATTTGTTCTGACCACGAGGCATCCCTGGAGTGTCTCTGAATCGTCTGTGATTCTGAGGGCTGCCCAATTTGTGAATCGTTCATTGCTCAATTAAACTCCTTTAAATGTGATTCAGCTGAAGATTTACTTTAAAAAAAAACCTCATTTGATACAACAACAACTCTATGAGGATTGTGCTATTATTCAAATTTTAGGGAACGAAGTTACTGAGTTCGTGGAACCACCTCCTGTATGTGTTTGTCGTGCTGTTACATGCCACACCATGCAGGATGCTCCTAGGTCTGTGCCTGGCGTATAGTAGATTAGTGTTTCTTGCCCTTTGAATTCCACATTACCCCACCCAACAAGATTTTAAGCTTTGCTTTTGATGCCTTTTGTAGTTTAAATGTATGCACTTTTAGTTTTACAACAAAAGTATTTATCTTAAGTATAGAATGTAGTTCTTCAAATGCTCTGTGGCTCTTTGCAGATTTCCATTCATCCTCAGAGGTTACATACACACCTCTTGGGGTTGGCACCTATCTCCTGTGGAGGTGGCAAGTCACAGGATTGGCTATTTTCTAATTTGACATCATTCTCTTTCTTCTTCAGTCCCCATCTGGGATTGTCAGGGCTTAAAGGAAGAACATCAGTAGATTAACTTCTGGAAAGTACTTCAATTTTGAAGTCCAGCTTTCTTCAGTGGAATGCAATGGCCTTGATGCATCATGGGGACAGGCACATGGCCCTGAATTTTAGCTGAGTTAACCCCACTTGGCTGCAGGTCTCCGCAGCTCATCCTTGCTCTTGATGGCCCATATCTGAGAAGGGTCTGGCTGCTCAGGGGCAGTGCAGCCTGAAGTCAGAGAGCAGTTGGGTTTAGGTAGGTTAACAGGGCCACACAGAGATGATTTGATAATCTTGATTTTACATACAAAATCGCAGTGTTTTTAGAACTCAGGGTGTTCAAGTCAATGGCTCCACTGATTCTGTCAGTACTGTCAAGTCTCCCGGTATAATCTACCATTAGGATTTTCACGGGAAGATGCAATAAGAGACAAAGAAGTCAGGATGCAGAATTGATGGCAGAACTTAAATAAGATGTTTTGTTTTTTTGTGTATCCTTCGGAAAGACAAAGGTGCAGTCTTGCCTTAGGCTGTGGATGGGATTTGGAGGAATTGGGAGGGAATGGGAGCTGGCATGGAGGTGACAGTCAAGGTCAAGGGCATACCTGTGTGTTCAAAAGAAGTGGGGAAATTCCATGTGGGCAGTGTTTAGGTTCTGATTTACCTAAACTGAACCAGTTAACATAAATGTGACTATGAGGTAAAAGCATGAAGGAGGCTGTCCAGCCTTTTCCCTTGGAACTCTGTGAACTTTTAGTGGCTTTGTTTTGCTGACCAGGATGATGACTGAAAACCAGAATGGAAAGTAACGGTCCAAATTTTCTGTAAAATATCAAGAAAGGAATGGGAGAAGTGAGGGCCTGGAGAGCCAGGTGGTCTATAGACTTTAGAGAGAATTTAGAAATGAATGAGAGAAGGGAGATTTTAGAGAAGAGTAGCTGTCAAAGTAAGTAACATTTGGGGATAATAAAGTTTTAGAATTTTTGCTGTGTGTCTCAAAATTTAATTTCCCCATTGGTACCTCTAAGGAAATCCATTTCATATTTAAAGTGTTTTTTGAAGCTTCTCCCCTTCTCCCTTGGGGTCAGGTGTGTCTTTTGGATACAGGGCAGTGTGGTATGATGGTTAAAGGCACAGGCTTTTTAACCAGACTGCCAGCCATGTTCTAAGTTTACTGCTTCATAGCAGTGTGACTTTGAGCAAGTATCTAATCTCTTTGTGTCTCAGTTTCCTCATCCATGATATAGGGATATTCATCATAGCCCCCAACAGAGTTGCATATGGTATAATTTGAAACTGACCCAATTGTTCCATAGAACTGATGTTTATGGATTTTTCTGAATAAGCATAGAAATTGATCTTCTCAGTTTTGAAACTTGAGAAAGTTACATTTGTCTTATCTGAGTTCCTTTCCCAGTAAAGTATTCATCAGTTCTCCCAGGTAATATCAAGGAACTGAAACTTACCAGATCACTGCATCTGGACAATGAGAAGCCAGACCCCTCACCTGTCATGACTGCCTAACCAATTACCTGCTACCTTTTGACCAGCTCCTCTTCCTTTTTACTCCCTAATTCCTGTTTTTTTTTTTTTTTTTTTTTTTTTTTTTTCTTATAGATATGTTTCTTCTCTGTTATATAAACCCTTAATTTTAGTCAGCCAGGGAGATGGATTTGAGACTAAACTCCCATCTCCTCAGCTCGAGAACTTGATTAAAGCCTTCTTCCCTGGCAACATTTGTTCTATCAGTGATTGGTTTTTTGTGCAGTGAGAAGCAGAACCTAGACTAAAACACTGGTGTTTCAGTAACAAAATGAGGTATCACAGATAGAGCATGGAGGACAGTACTGGAACACACAGTGAGAGCCATGAAAGATTGGATTGTTGAGTTGCAATGTGACATCTCATTGGCACTAGCTGCAGTGAGGATTCCAAGGAATAATTATATCAGATTTTTGACTCAATTTCTGTAACATTGCTTATTAAATTATAGCTATGGATTCAAGTCAAGAATTCACTGCTGATATTTCTGTTGGCTCTAGGGTGCAAGGGGTGTGGACCAACCCTGTGGTGGGACTTGAAGTACCACCCTAGAGAAGAAGGGAGACTGGGCAAGGTGCTGAGCTGTGAAAAGAAGATCTTCTTAAATGAAAGTAATCATAATAATCAGCTCATTCTGTCTTCAGGACTGGACATTTCAGAGGGAGGGCAGGTTTATCCAGCATTATAATTAACTAATATAAGAAAATCTCTGAATTTCTCCTGGCAAAACTCCAAGCTTGATGGTTGCCTGATTTCTTAGCAGAACTCAATGCCATATGTAAGGTGAGCGCAGAGGTGGCTGAGAAGCCTGCACTAAGTCGAGGCTTGGCTCTGCCCCACAGCTGGAGAAGTGTTGGGGTAAGTGATAGGCAACAAAGACTCAAGCCCCGTCTGGGAATTGTGATGGAAGGCTGCTGGGAAGATGAACCATAGGTACAATGTGACCTCCTGAAGGACCTGGTGCAGGGCTACATGGGTAACTGAACCCCAGCTGTGGGACAGCTGAGAATCAAAGGCCCTCGTTTGCTTCTAGTTTGATAGGGCTAGTCACAGGCAGAGTTTCCATGGTAGCCTGATCCCTGCTGCCCACAGGACTAGCACAGGTGGGACATAGTTTGTGGCAAACCTTGCTCTGGACAGGACTCCGGTGAGGTGGACACACTAGGCATTTTCTTGGTTGGTGGCCTAAAAGGAGATAAAGAACATCTAGCAGCTGACAGTATCCAGAAAAGGAAAGTCTTGGTGACACTTTAGCATTCTCACTTTTTTTATGGAAGAAAGACATCTCCTCTTTGTGAACATCCATACAGTTTGCTAGTTGGGTGACCTTAAAATGGGCAAAGATCAGAACACGTGTGTTTTCAACATTTCCTTCCAGCGCCTCTCAATTTCCTCAAATAAGCCTTTGAGACTCTGGCAAGTCCAGACCACCTTTTGAATGCATTTTGTGTGTCTCACCATATACATCTCCCTTATGAAGGTTTTTCAGTGATTTTTTTGAGTGAGTATGTTTCTTGCCACAGTAGTCACAGAGACAGGACATGGTACAGCCCCAATTCAGCAATTGATGTCCTGGCTTCCATGACTCTGCCTGCTACTTTCCTTACCTGATACATGCACACACCTAAGTTACTCTATGCTAAGAGAGAGAGAGGAACACAGGAGCGAATGCAATCAGGTATGGCAGCCAATGCCCAGCAGAGTAAGGTGCCATAACAAGTGAGGATGTGTCTGTGCTTTCCATGCTAAGTAGAAAGTCTGAGTCTGAAGGTGTGGCTCTGTGAAGACAAATAAGAGGAGGACTACAAGAAAGCTGGGGCCAACCATGTCAGACCTGAGTGTTGGTGACAAATCTGACAAGAAGTGGCACATAGGGGACAATCTGAGATCAGATGCTGGTAGGCCAAAAAAAAAAAAGAAAAAAAAAGAGAAAAATGGGAGGTTGGGGGAAAGTGGGCCCTGAAAACACAATACTCAGACTCGGAAGTTGGTTCGGTGCTGACGTAAGTTTTCTCATTTAGTTATAATCCCATTCACTGTTCTTTTATATATGTATAAAATTCCTAAAAATTACTGATATGATTTGGCCATGTCCCCACCCATGTCTCATCTTGAATTGTAGTTCCCATAATCCCCACATGTCATAGGAGGGACTCAGTGGGAGGTAACTGAGGCAGTTCCCCCCATGCTGCTGTTCTCATGATAGTGAGTTCTCATGAGATCTGATGGTTTCATTAGGGGTTTTTTGTCCCCTTTGCTCGTTCTTCTTCTCTTTGCTGCTGCCATGTGAAGAAGAACGTATTTGCTTCCCCTTCCACCATGATTGTAGGTTTCCTGAGGCCTCCCAACCCTGCTGAACTGTGAGTCAATTAAAACTCTTTCCTTTATAAATTACCCAGTCTCAGGTATACCTTTATTAGCCGTGTGAGAATGGACCAATATCAGTAACATCGAGTTGTAATAAACATGATATGCAAAGCTGAAAGAGTTAAATTATTCCAGGGATCACATGTATCCTGTAAAACTTGACTTTTTCCTTTTGGGAATCACCTTAAAAAATACAAGGGCTTTACATGTGCATTACGCATTATAGCACTCGTTACAGTACATTCTGAATCTGATGCCTAAGCAACGTTTTGACATCTTTGAACTACAGAATTGGGAGTCACCAAAGAGATTATCTGATTGTATCACTTCACAGGTGGGAAAACTGTGGCCCAAGGTAATGTGCATAAATTGTTGAGGACTATTACATGGGTTGAACTGGAACTTCTGTGTGTCAAATTGAATTGTATCAAATTTTATTTGGAAGATGAATATTGATTTCATACTCTACTCTGAGCTTATTTAAATTCATATTAAGAAAAAAATCAAGCCATAAGTTATGGCATACCAACAGAGAAATATCAGTTTTCTATTAATAATGTTTATATTTTATAATGTATCAAGGTTTTCCAAGCGAGCTTAGTATTGGAAAGATAGATATCACTGTCCTTTTAGAGAGAAGGAAACAGATGTCCAGAGTGACCAAGTGACTCAGCCGAGGCCTCATCATTTAGGAAACAGTGAGACCAAATTTCGACACCTGTGTGGTGACTTACTCACTGGTCCACTCCACAGATGCCTGGGACAAACGTCACCAGGTTCTTGCTTTCAAACCTGATGTTTTTCCTGGATGATGAAGCATTTTATCTACAGGTCTGTATATGTAGAAGAAAGAAAGTTAGTTATTTTTTCCCGAAGTCATTCTCAGATGTTTCATCTCTCTGTCAGTTTCTGATCTTCACCTCTCATCTCTTTCTCACTCATTTTCCTTTCTTATCACATATTAGCTCTAGTGTTTTCAGTTTCTATCATAATACATTTTATAGATGTTTACATACTAGTATAGAAGTTGCCAAACTATGGCCCAGTGCTTGTTTTTCAAAATAAAGCTGAAGTAAATAACAACTTCATTGGTATATGATTTATGTGCCAAAAAATTCACCATTGTAAAGTATACAATTTAGAGATTTGTGCAATCATGACCACCGTAAAACAATTCTATCACCTGGAAAGAAATCTTATACGTGTTGAATTACTCCCCATTACCTCAGGCCCCACCTAACCCTAGGCAACCACAAATCCACTTTCTGACACTATGAAATTGCCTATTCTGAACATTTCAAATAAATGGAATTATGGTTTCTTTTATGTAGCATGCTGCTTTCAGGGTTCATCCATGTTGTAGCACTCATCACTATTCCATTCCTTTTTATCACTGCCTAATAGTCTAGTATGTGGACATACCAAGTCTTGTTTGCATATTCATCTGTACATAGACCCTTGGATTTTTCCCATCTTTTGGCTATTATGAATAATGTTGCTATAAACATTCATGTATAGATTTTTGCGAGGGCATGTGTTTTCATATGTCCTGGATATATACCTAGCAATGGAATTGCTGGTTCATATGGTAACTCTGCCTGATATTTTGAGAAATAGCCAAACTGTTTCTTCAAAGTAAGTCTACCATTTTGCAGTCCACCTAGCAATGAATGAAGGTTCCATTTCCCTGTGTCTTTTGCCAAAACTTTTTATTTTTCATTTTCCTTTACAATTCTTTTGTGGACTGGTGCTTTGACTGTCTTCTTTATTTTCATCATTGTAGTGGGTATAAAGTAGTATTTCATTGTATTTTTTATTTGAATTTTCCTATTGGCTAAGGATGATGAGCATTTTTTTCATGTGCTTATGGGTCATTTATGTATCTTCTTTATAGAGATGTCTATTTAAATCCTTTGCCCTTTTAAAAATAGGGTTATCTTTTTGTTGTTGCATTCTATGAGATTGAATACACACACACACACACACACAGACACACACACACCCCTATATACACATATATGTGTGTATATATATATTCTGAATATAAATTCCTTTTTAATGTGATTTTCAAGTAATTTTTCCCATTTTGTGGGGTATATGTTCACTTTATGATGATGTTCTTTGAAACCCAAAAGTTTTCAGTTTTTATGAATTCCAATTTATCTGTTTTTTCCTTTATCACTTGTGCTCTTAGTGTTATTTGTGGATTGAAACCACTGCCTAACCCAAAGACACAAAGAATCCCTCTTACGTTTTCTTCTAGAAGTTTAATAATCTTAGCTTTTATATTTAGGTATACGGTCCATTTTGAGTTGATTTTTTTAAGGTTTAGAATTCAATTTTTCAAGCTCTTTGTTCAGAAGGCTTAGATGGTTGGAATAATCTTCACATGTTTTTAAAAGTTTTGTAAACTATATAGATAATGAGTTAAAAATAAGCAGTGTTTTTAATAGACATTGTTTTCAGCAACAAAATCGTGGAACAATGGAAACATTTCCAAATACAGTTTTTCAAATGCTCTCCCCATGGTAGAAGTTGTCATTGAAAAGTGATTGCTTTCTTACTCATTATTAAAATGTTATCTTTATTTTGAAAAGACAGATTAAGTACGTTTTGCCTTTTGGCAAATATGTGCTAGATAGCATGTACTACTGATAGTCACTGCCGTAAATACGTAAGCAGTCGGTGGAGAATTCTTCTCTGTGTGAAAGGAAATTGCTTATCTTTAAATCCAACCCTTAAACACTTGGCCATAGGAGAAGCTGGTGAAGTAGTGGTCCAACTTCATATTTTACATATTGTTTTAAAACAACAGTTTTGTAAAACATCCAGTTGTCCCAATGCCATTTGTTGAAAATACAATTCTTTCCCCTACTGAATTGTCTTCTCATGCTTGTTGAAAATTAATTGAAATAAGTATTATTCCCTTCCATTTTAATAGCTGGCCTTAACATTCCCATTCACGATCTTATCTCTTATCCCATTCAAGGCAGTACCACTGGCTCACCCTTGTATAAACAGATCAAAGAGAGCCTGTCTAAAAGTTTGAGTGTGTTTATTTTTAAATTCGGAGAAGGGAAAGTCTCTCTAGGCAGCAAAGAAACCCCAAAGCTGTAAAAGAAAAGATATATACATATGACTCTAGGCAAATTTTGCATTTCTGTTTGGCACAGGAGAGCTCAAAGGAAAACAAATCTGGGGAACGGATCTGCAACAGACATGACAAATGAGAGGCTAATTTTCTTCATCTTTAAAGAACCCATCAATAAGACATTTATAAATTAACAGAAAGGCCAGTAAAGAGTAGGAACAAGGACATTTAAAAGATGTTCAGTATATCTCTTAGTTAAGGAGCTGCAAATAAAAATTATGAATTACCTTGTTTTTTCCTCAGGAAAGCAAACATTAAAACACCGGCTCATGGGAAGTGCTGCTAGTGACTGGGTGATGGGTGGGGAGCAGATACTATCACAAATTATGGGGGTGCAGGTTGTTGCTACTATTATGGATGGTAATTTGCCAATGTCTGTTAAAATACAAATTGCTCATATTTTGATCTGCCGATTTCATTGCTATGAATACTTGCTAGAGTGAAGAAAATAAACAAAACAAAACAACGTGCTTGGAAGCAGCCAAAATGTTTAATCAGGAATACTAAACAGTCACCAAGTAGCTTCATATATCTTAATATGGAAAAATCCCTAAAAATATTTTCAAGGGAAAATTTAACATACTATAAAATGCACATCGTATGGACCAAATTGTATACATTTCCCCCCGACAAATCAGAACTTTCACAGAACCATGTGTTTCAGAAACAGACCAGGAAGTGAAACCTCAGCACACTTTTTAAAAATGTAAATATATAATAAAATGTATAAAAACACAATGTAAAGGCAAACGTGCCAAGTGAAAATTAAAAATTTCAAGTGCATACGTACGTGTCAGCATAACATTAAGTCTAAGCTCAGTGTGTGTGGATGCTGTTCTTAAAAGGACGTGTTAAGCACCTGATAACAGTGATTATCATTTGTGGGAGGGACCAGGGAGGGAAAGATGCGCATACTTTTCATTTTATAACATCGCACACCACTGAGCAGCCTGATCCCGGGCAGGGTATCATTTCTACTTTAAGAAATACGGTCAGTTGGGATTATTTGAGTGGCGGAATTATATAAGCCAGTGTTTTCCAGCTTTCTAGAGCTCTGTATTAAAACCTAGTTACAGTTTTTTTTTTTTTTTTTTTTTTTTAAAATAAACATTCTTAAAATACCTACCAGTTGTACCTTACCAACTGCCTTCAAGTTTCTGAAGCTTGTTGGGTTGTAGGGCTGCTAGAAGCGATGTGCTTGCAAGAGAATGCTAGTCAATGTTGACATTCATCATCTGCCTCTTTTTAAATAATTTTGGTAAACTCTTCCTAACATAAAGTTTACAATTTAACCATTTTTAAGTGTGCCGTTCAGTGGCATTAGGTATGTATTCACATTGTCGTGCAGCCATCATCCGACTCCAGAACTCTTTCCATCATCCCAGGCTGAAACCCGGTCCCCATTACCAATAGTTCCTCACTCCTCACTCCCTCCAACACCTGGTCAGCACCAGTCTACTTTCCATTTCTATGATTTTGGCTACTCTAGGGACCTCATGTAAGTGGGATCATACCATATATGTCTTTCTGGGACTGGTTTACTTCACTTAGGATAGCGTCCCCACAGATAAGTTTCATCTGTGTTGTGGTGTGTCAGAATTTCTTTCCTCTGCAAGACTGAATCATACTCCACTGTATATATGTGGCACAGTTTGTTTCTCCATTGATTCATTGGTGAACACTTGGGATGCTTCCGCCTTTTGGCTGTTGTAAATAGTTCTGCCATGAATATGAGTGCACAAGTGTCTGTGTGAGACCCTGCTTTCAATTCTTCTGGAAATTTGCCCAAAAGGGGAATTTCTGGATCATGTGGAAATTCTATATTTAATCTTTTGAGGAACCACCATACTGTTTTCCACAATGGCTGTACCATTTAACTCTCTTACTAGCAATGCACAAGAGTTTCAACTTCTCCACATCCTTGTCGATGTGTGTGTGTGTATGTGTGTGTGTTTTCCATTGGTGGCCATTCAAATGAGTGCAAGGTGATATTGTGGTTTTGATTTACATTTTTATCTGCTCATTCTTACAGCAAACACTCACTGGCAGCTCACAGGTGCCAGGGCCTGGGATAAGCACAGGTGCCCAGAGGGCCCCTGCTGTCCTCACCCTCATGGTGGGGTGGATGGACTGATAAGCAAATGCAAGGTGGCCTAACCCCTCCTGGTGTGCAGTGAGGGGTGGCCTGCACTTAGCACTGTGGGAGCCCTGGGGTGGTGCGATGCTCTTGTGTTGCATCATCTCCAGTACTTCCTAGTAGGCTAGAGATTGTGAGTTCCAAATACTCAGGAAAAAATTATAGAATAACACTTATCAGTGAGAAATTTCTACTTGTTTACTTATTGTTCTCCCTGCAAACTGATAAAAGACAAGCATTCTTTGATTTTGGTGTTAGAACGCGGGGTTCTTTGGAACATGTTCCAAGCACCACAGGCTTAAATGAAACATGTATTTCTACAGAGATGAAAGAAGAGGGAGGGGGAAATATCCCCTGTGCAACTGCTTCATGTGCAGCCCTGGCTGTGAGGAGGAACAGTTCAGGCAGCACCAACACCACCCCCTGGCATTTGCAGAGGGCATTTAACTCTTCCAAGCTCTGCCTCATAATCAAAGGAGGTGGTGTCCATGCTGAGGAAAGGTTATCATTTTTTTTCTGGTCTGTAATTACTCATGTGCCTCATGCACCTGGAGGAAATTATATTTAACAGTGTATGCAAAGGCTTATTTCCTGAATGAATTTACATTTTCTTAGCTACTTTCTCCTGTTTCCTTAATGTGGGTTTCATTAACCACTTTTTATACATTTTTGTTGATGTTAGCTCCTTGGTTAGTAATGTTCTCACGTGGAGCTATCTTGGAGATAGAACGTAAAATGTATGTGTGTTTATAAATACAACATTCTTGAAAAATCACTTATTAAAAGACAAAACAAGAAAGATTTCATAGCCAAGTAGAAGAAGTCTAAGCTGGTATTTCTTTATAATGTCATTGGTTGATCAGTATTATACAGGTAATTGCTACATTTAACAATGTGATGAGCTTTAGTGTTTACTCCTGCTGAGGGAATTTTTTTCAGGATAACAGGCATTCTTCCTGTACTCTGAGTCATAGGTCAAAAAGTGGCTCTTAGATTCATGTTGTTACACTTTCTGGAAGCTTCCACCTCCATTGTGCAGTGGTAAAAGTCTCCTGTTTTGTTTTGTTTTTTTTTGTGTGTGTGGGGAAAGGGAATGGGGTGTGATGCCCTATAGGTGAAGAGATTTCTCTTACTCCATCAAGCTACAGGATGTCCCAGCATGGTGTGAGCTTTGGCAGCCTGGCTGGTTTCTTCAGGCCATGGGAGGCAGATAGAGCAGCAACGTTCAGGGACCTGATATGCCCAGAGAGGTTCCCAGAGCACTGTGTCCACTGGAGGATCTTTTTGGTTTTTTATTCACTCAAGAAATCTGAGTTTATTATCTCTATTATGGGTTGACTTTTGTCCTACCAAAAGTATGTTGGAGCCTTAGCCCTAGGTACCTGTGAAAGTGACCATACCTAGAAATTGGGTCTTCGCAGATACAATCAAATTAAGATGATGTCATAGGAAATCAGCATGAGCCTGAATTCCGTATGATTGCTGCCCCTCTAAGACGAGGAGAAAAGACCAACCCAGACTCAGAGAGGAGACCAAGTGAAGATGGAGGGCGGGTGGGAGTGATGTGTCTGCAATTAAGGAGCACCAGGGATTTGTGGTAAACCCCCAGAAGCCAGAGAGAGGCCCGAAGACACCTGGATTTTAGGCTTCTAACTTCCATGACTGAGAGAATAAATGTCTGCTGTGTCTCACCATTGGGTCTATGGTCATTTGCTATGGCAGCCCCGGGAAACTGAGACAATATGCAGTGTCCCAGATGCCACCTGACACTGAGGAGCTTTAGGTGAAGGAGGCAGTGCCTCTGTCCTGAAAAGGTAACACTGATGAAGAAACAGACCCATGGAACAGGGGCAGTGGGTCCCATGGAGGACAGCAGGCTTTGGAGTCAGACCAACTTGACCTCTAGTTGGGAGCTGATTTTCTTAAACTTCTGGAGTTTTGGCTTTTTCCTTTTTACAGTGCTGGGCACCAGTGTAGTCCTCATGGGATTCCTGGTGGAAGAGTGAACACAGCCGTGGAGCTGAATGAGTCTGACCAGGGCCCAGCCCACTGAAGGCCCCCAGCTAACGCTTGCTATGGAAGGCCTGGACACAACTCTCCTCACTTCAGGTCATCCATTTAGAGTCAGTCTGTCCTCTTTCAAATTCACTTTGGTAACTTTTGTCCTCACATAGTGTTTATTTAAGGAACCATTCGGTTGGTTGAAACCTCACAGCATTTAGGTTTTGGCTCAATGCATTGGAACAATCTAAAAGGTATTTATAGCTAAAAACATGTGTGCACCCCAAACCACATGATTTTACATCTCCTGACACTTGAATGAGCTCTGGTTTGGTTTGGATCTTTAAACCTTCCTGTGGTATGAAGGAGAGTGGATTTTCCAACATCCCTCTGTCATCTCTGTGAATATCTTGGTCCCACCCCATCCGTCGGCCTGAGCTGCAGTCTTCATCAGGTGACACACAGGCAGCTCCTGATGATAATAACGTGGGCAGATGCTGTGTGAGGACCTGGATGGCCGTTGTTGGCTGATACTGAAAAAGGCACTTTAATAGCTCACAACCTGCCTTTCTCTGGACTCACTTCAAGTCCCTTAACAGATACCTTCTGTGGAAAAAAAAATAGTGCTTCATTTTTGGGTCTTGGCAAGACATAAACACAGGAAAAAACGTTTTTCTGTTTCTTCTATATACCTGTGTAGGAACAAGCCTGGATTTATGAAGTTTGTCCTTTTTGAAAAACTCGTTTTATTCCCAGCCAATACCATGACCTTAACGTGCATTCCAGCAACATCTCCAAAGGCAGCAGAGGGAGTGGGCCACAGAGGCATCAGCCCTGCCCTGTCGGGGACTGAAGTCAGGCCGGAGCAGACAGTGGAGAAGGAAATATTTGGAGAAACGAGAACTGTGTTTTTATTCTTTTGTTGCCAGAAAGCCAAAACCAAAGCTGGAATTTTGTGGTTCCAGCACTTTTTGTGCCTCCCAGTCATTTTTCACAGATGGTTCTGGTTTAAGGAGAAGGCGCTTTATCCACCAGAGGGAATGAGGCCAGTGAATGCCCCCAAGCTGCCCATTCTCATGCCTTGGTTTACTCCACAGCTGGAGAAGATGACAGCTGAGAGAAGACTGTTTGAAAGCCACCAATTAGGACGCAAAAACGGAGCGGTACAATTATTTTGCAACACTGAACCTTGAACTTTCCTTTACATTATGTCACCTTGGGGACACCAACTGCAGAGTCACTCAGGAGTTTCCTGGAACCCCACCTCCTCCAAAGCCGACACTCACATTTGGGTAGTTCTCGATTTGCTTCTCTCTTTTCACTTGCTTCTGAGCAGGTTCGTGGCTTGCCATGCATCAAGAATTTAGGAGAAAGTGGGGATGCCAAAGGTGTGTAGGTGGCATCAACTTTCCCTTCACTCCTGAGTGGGCAGAGCCTTTCCTGACTATGTCTCTCTTCAGCAGCCCCTTGTCATACTCATTCTTTTGTCCCTTCCACCCCTCATCACCACTCCTTGAAATCTCCCAGCTTCCTACCTCTCTCCCACCGAGTGAGGTGACCGTGTGGTCAGGAAAGCTGGGCTGCCCCTCATACATCATCGCGGCTCCCCTCTCCCCACCAACCCAGCGCTGTGCAAGGAAGCCCAGGTCTTTCTCAGCATAATCCTCTGTGACGCCTGGGTGATGCTGACTTGCTTTCTCTATTAGCAAATTTCTCCTCCCTTTTCAGCCTCCAGCTCAATTGTCCTCTCCTCTAGGAGGGCCTTTTCCTTAGCCCCTCATAGTGTTAGCACCATTTCTTTAGACAGCTCTTACACTTTTGGGTTCCAGTTATTCACTTAAAATTTGGACTGTGGATTTCGCTCTAGGGAAGAACCATGCTAATTACTACTGCATTCTCAATGGCTAGTCATACCTGGTGCATAAAAAGCAGTCAGTAACTGGTTCTTGCAGCCTTTTAGGTAAACCTACAGATTAGAGAGTTTCCTCTGACATATACAATGGTCTATATGGCTGTAACTTTCTCTCAGGCATGTGTCACCTGACCTAGTGCAGCATTTCTCATTGAGTTCAAAATCGAGAAAAAATGGTGTATATCCCACTTATACAGTGATTTGCAATTCACATTATACTTTCATGAATGTTGTGATTTGCGATCTTATAACATCTGTGGAAAACAGGAAGGGCATGCACTCAATCCATCAAATGAATATTATTATCTCCATTTTACAGATGAGAAAACTGAGACCCACGGTGGTTTGCTGATTTCTTCCTGGTTATAAAGACAGTAAATTCAGAGCTGGGCCTTGTACCCAGGCTGTCTGAATCCAAGCTCAGGAATTTTTAGCAACATTGTATTGTCTTTATCAGAAAAGCGTAACAATAATTTTGTGGATTTTATAAAATAGAAGAAAACCACAACCCATCACGATAACCATAGCAAAGCCCTCGAACCCTTCAGGGCAGATGCTATCTATATTTACGGGTGTAGCATGTGCTACAGTGCCACTGGTGTGTGAGCAATGCCCAAACCCCAAGCACACAGGACTGCAGTGTTGGGCAAACATCGTCACAGCTCATCAAGCTCAAAGATTTGCAAACAGAAAACATTTTCCAAGACTTGTCTCCACGGACGGGTGAACCAAGCCCCTGAGGTGTGGCTACGTTACTCCATCAAAACAAACCCCAAATCAGACCTTGGTGGGGTTTCAGGTCTTATATTTGGGAAGAAAGGTATGATTCATAATTATTTGGTCCAGGTGTGCAAGTGCAGGCCAGACCTTCCTTCAGAGCCAAGCTGGGCTGATTGACTCCAGCATTCCTCTTCTACAGGCCCTTATAGTGCCATTTCCAGGTTCACCTTGAGCAGAGATGCAAGGGAGGATATAAAAGCCGAATTCCCCATTCAGAAGGTCTATGGCTTATTAAGTGGGTTTAGATGTCTCCATACTTACGGGGTGAGATCTGTTGGATCCTTAGGCTACCCCAGGCACTTAAGTCAAGGGAAATCTTGGCCCTCTGGGGTCCTTTAAAATAAGGCTCAGGGAGGGCCACTCTATGTCTAATTGAGCCAGTCAACCCAAAGCAACATGTTTGCACTGAAGAAACTCATCAGCGGCACAAGTACCTGGTCCCTGCTCATGTCTGGGCTGCCCAGGTCTCCTCTCCCCTTTCCCCAGCTCAGGCCCGGATTCAGTTTCCTCCTTCCTTCTTGAACCATGTCATATGACTTCTCCTTGGACAGACCCTAATGGCTGGCCCAGCAACCTGAGTCCCCCCTGCCTCTTAGAATATCAGCTGAGCTGAATGATCTGAGCACAACCTCAGACTCAGTTTATCCTTGTGACACTCTGAGAGCCATAACCTTGCCCCAAACCCTCTCTCTGTAGAGAGACAGCAGCACATGGAAGGCAGAGCCCCACTCCTGGGGGCAGATGGCCTAGGATGAGAGCCCTGGGTCTGCTCAGGGTGAAGTGTGTGACTATAGTCACACCATTACAAGACTTGGCTTTGTTTCTGCATCTGTAGATGTGAGACAGTGCAAAGAGCAGGGGACATAGGGATCTGTTTCTGTTTCTGGCTCCCTGTCCCTGAGCCACATCCTTTTCCTTCCCTATGCCTCAGTTTCCTCCTTCATGAAATGCAGCTTATAGTACCTAACCTAGGGGCTAAAATATATTCCATTTACAAGTTCACTGATTGTGTGGGGATTGAATGAGATGATGGATAGGAAGCACTTTTATAATATCCATGTTTTCGTCTGTTTGGGCTGCTGTAACAAAGAACTGTAGACTGGGCGGTTCATAAACAAGAGAAATTTATTTCTCAGAGTTCTGCAGGCTGGAAGTCCAAGATCAGGGTGCCAGCAGGGTTAGGTTCTGGTGAGTGTCCTCCTTCAGCCTGCAGACTGCTGTCTTCTCATGGTGTCCTCATGTGGTAGAGAGAAGGTGAGAGAGCCCTCTGGGGTTCTTTTAATAAAGGTACAGATCCTATTCATAAGGATCCCACTCTTGCAACCCGAAGGCCTCCCAGGTATCCTACCTCTTAACACCATCATCTTGGGGTTAGGATTTCAGCATATGAATTTGGGGAGGACATAAACACTCAATCCATTGCATATCTGTTTCATAGTAAGCACTCAGTAAATGCCAGTTATTTTTATTCTCATTGTTAGGGAGGGCTAGGGCCTGCCTGGGAGAACCAGAGGTGGGTGATCTGCTTCATCGTGACAGAGATACTGGAGCTACCAGGTCCTGTAAAATGAGAAGAAGGGTCCAGGTCAGGTGGGTGGAAGGCTGCAGGGGTGAGTCAGTAGAGGGTGTCACCTGTGGTGGTCAGATCAGAGACAGCAAGGCTCTCACTCCTGGCTGCTTATTGAGGATGGAGGGGCAGGAAGTCCTATTTGGAAGGATGGAATTCTGGGAGTGGGGTAGTTGGGTGGGGGGCTGAGGGCAGGAATCAAAGTCAAGGGTGGGCCTGGATCTGAGAAACTACAGGCAGGGAGAGCAGGCCCCAGCCAACTTTGAGGATACCTTTGGCATGCCAGGTACTATAGGGTGTGGGGCACAGAGGAGAGGAAGAGGAGGGCTCCATCTACCTGGGAGGACTCCAAAGCCAAGTGCCAAGTGGCTTAAGGGGTCAGCCTGAACCTGAATATTAGGAAACAAAAATCCCTGATGTGTTTTTGACTATAAAGAAATCATTTTATGGTTTTCTCATTATAAATAGCAAGCACAAAGGATTTCACAGGCACACGTAGGAGGGGCTATATCTATAAATGTATGCTATGATGACAAAGGAGTTTGGATTCAAAGGACCAGAATTCAATGATGTTACTGTTTGTGTGGACCTGGGGCTCTGTTTCCTTATCTAGTAAAAGGGGATAATGATAAGGTCGTTGATTTGTCTGGTCGTTGTGAACATGACATGAGACAGAGAAGGTGAAAGTGTTTTGCACACTGGGCCACTCGAGTGCTAGCTGTCATTATACTTGAAGATCTGTCTTTCCTTCTGAGAAATAAATAATACATGTCTTTCATCTCTGCCCTCTGCTTTCCCTTTTAAAGTTCTTAGGTAGATACCACCATCTGTTTTTCTCTCCACTCAGTGATTATAAGATAACTTGAGAAGCTAAACAGCCTGTAATTTTCCTGAATCCGAATCTTGGTAGGCTTTTGCCCTGTGAGCTGGGCATTTTAAAAAGGCTTCCAGAAGTTGCTTTGATTTTGTCATTGTCACTTATGGGAGCTCTTTCCTGGCTCTGCTTGTCCCTTCATTTTGGGGCCTAGGGAAAGAGAACTCACACTGCTGGAGTAGGGAGGTCTGCTACACGCAACTAGATGGACCGGAAGCTGAGCGGGGGGCATGTGCTGCACAGGACCTGAGAATGGGTTTGCCCTGATGGAAACTGAGTCAAAGTGGGAATCGGCCTTTTGTTTCAGGACCTGTTCTTCCTTCCCCATATGAAGATCTCCTTCTGTCTCTGCAGTAAAATGCATCTCGCGTCCACTCTCTTCCCATAGTTCCATTTCTGGCCAGCTCTGGCCCGACACTGGTGTGTGAGCCAATCATGTGTTCACATTGAGGGGAGCAGGCTCTGCGGGGCTTGGGGTTTTTACGTTTTTGGTGACCTTTAAAAAAAAAAGAATAGACAAATGGC
Source organism: Saguinus oedipus (assembly GCA_031835075.1). Lineage (NCBI taxonomy): Eukaryota > Metazoa > Chordata > Mammalia > Primates > Cebidae > Saguinus > Saguinus oedipus. The sequence continues at coordinate 74,029 of JASSZA010000358.1, read as the reverse complement.
CCTGACTGCCAAAACAAAGTACCACAGGCTGCATGGCTTACATAACTGACATTGTAGAAGCAACAGAGAGTCTGGAGGCTGGGAGTCTGAGCTCACAGTGTTGGCGGGGTTGATTTCTTTTGAACCTCTCTTCGGGGATTGCAGGTGGCTGCCTTCTCCCGGTGGTCTCTCGTGGCCATCCCTTTTTGTGTGTCTGTATCCTAATCTCTCTTTATTTTTGTTCTTTTCTATTTTTTAATTTTTGTGGGTACATAGTAGGTGCATATACTAATCTCTTCTTGCAAGGACACTAGTCAGAACGGATTAGGACCCACCCTAGTGACCTCATTTTAACTTAGTTACCTCTTTAAAGACTGTATGGCCAAATATAGTCACATTCTGATGAACTTGGGGTTAGAGCTTCAAGACATGTGTTTGGGGAACAGAGTTCAGGGTTTTGGAAAGGATCTGCCCAAGTGAAGGGTCCTGGGGCTTAAGCCTCATGGGCTTCCTGGTAAATTGGCTTCTGAGTTGGCAGCAGCCCTTGGCTCTGACTATGTTGGTGGGGTGTGGGGAGCATCAGGAGCAGATGTGCCTGGAGTATCAGGTGCGGATCAGGCTAGTGCCACCACCTGAGGGCAAGGAAGGGGACCTGCCAACTTGTTCTGTGTAGACTCATTTTAAGGCATGAGTGAGGATGATTGAGGATGCAGGTAGATTTTCTGAAAGAACAAATCCATCAAAAATGAAACACCACCACCACCACCACCACCACCACCACCACCACCACCACCACCACTGAAACACCTATGAACATAAAATCAGAGCCTATGCCATGAAATGCATTCTTTACTCATGGAGTCTACTACTTCTTTCCCTATTCACAGTATGGCCAGAGCTTTACAGAGTAAAAATAATTCCAACTGGAGAGTGCTTAATAGTTTATAAAGCACCCTCATGTCCACACCCCACCCATCCTCTGAAACAGGTATTAGCATTCACCTGCACCACTGAGAGACCCCAGGCTTAGCGGGTTGAAATGACAGCCCCTGCTCCAGAGTGAATGAGTGCCGGGAGCCTTGCCCTGAATGCGCATCTTATGGGCTGAGCTATTTTTACTACTGTACACCATTTCTCCTTGTGTGCCGGGGGCAATGTCTTTAAAAATAAATCTTTATGCTAATGGAACTATCATGACAAAGCAGCAGACACTCGAGCCTTCAGGCCTGGGATCCAGGCCATAAAATTAAACTACAACAGATGAGAGAGCATAGTTGGTTACAAGGGAGTTGGAAATTATCAGACACCTGACCAGCCAAATATGAATCTATAGAAATATTCATTATCTGTGTTTACCCTGCCTAAAGTCACAGCGGATAGGAGGGTGTGGCCTAGTCACGTAATTGAAACATTTCAGCAAATTGAGTAGATCTTGGCCTGGGAAACTAAGACAAGACTAAGGACCTCGAGGAAAGGCAAAATGGGGAATAGGGTATGATTTGCTTCATGCCAGCTTGATTCATGTTACATAAACTTTGCAGTAATTACTCTAATTAGTGGTTTTGAGCATGATGAAAGAAAATAATTATAAGTATTTATGGCTGGTCAGTGGATTACAGATTGGACAATCAAGAAAAGTAGACAATGAAACATGGTATAGCTGAATTTACTCCATGCTGTAATTAACATTCAATGCACTTACCATTATGTTCATTTGGCGACAGCACAACATTTAGCATGAGTTCAGGAGCCATGGCAGAGCAGCTTTGAAGGCAGGGTCTCTGGAGTGACTGATCTTTATGCCCTAGCCTCTATAACAGGAGCCACACAGTAAGAGAAGGTCCATGAAGCTTGGTTGGTTGGTTGAGGGAATGAATGAAATCATGGGATCCACACTATTGAATTGAGAAAGAATGGACACCTTTGTTCTACACGTGAAGCCCACTACCCAGGCTAAACAGATAAATGCTGAGAACAAAATAAAATTCTGAAATAGTATGCTGCACTTGGGGTGAAAGTGACCTGGTAATTTCTCCTTCGTGAGTCCTTGGTAAAGGGACTTCCTAGGGACGAGCTGAAGTAGAATCATTCCCTGCATACACCCTGCCCCTTTTCACCTTTGCTTTCATACTTACCACTTGTATGACTGTGCTACTTCCTCTGTAAAGTGGGGATAAAAGATGCCCACCTGATAGTTCTGTCGGGATTCAGCGAGCTCATATGCATGCTGTCCACCCTGGGCAGGAACACGGTAGATGCTCAGTGAGTATTGGTGGCTGCTCCCTGGCATTCTTACCCCATCCCTGTCTCCTCTTGCTCAAGCTCCTGGAAGTTCTCCTTTATTCTCCACACCTTCGGGTCCAGCTCAAGCCCACTCTGCCCTAGAGGTGTCCCCCAGCTCCCCTGCATGTGTCCTCTCTCTTCCGGACAGCCCCATTCTCAGTTCTTTGCATGGGTCCTAGTTGGATGTACTTAACCTTGTTCTTCCAAGCACTCTCATGGGAGAGCAGGAATCCCCTTATTTTTTATGTTTCTCTTTCACTCCGTTCTTAAACGGGGATTACAAATTTGTTAGATCCAATTAGACAGTCCTGACTTGGCCACTTAATTAGCTGTGCGGCTTGGAGTCTGCCAGTTTCTCTCGGGTTTCAATTTCCTTGTCTGTAGGAGAAAGGATAATGATTTCTACCTTGCAGGGTTACAGTGATTAGAAACAGTGTTTATCAAGTGCCCACTACAGGTTTTAGCACATAGAAGAGGATCCATACATAGTAGATAATGATAATGAGGATGATAACAATGATGATGAAATCATACAGCAGCAACAACTGATATTTATTGAGCTCTTATTATATGTCAGGCACTTTCAGATAATGTTTCTTATCTAACCTATCTTAATTTGGATGAATTCAGCTATAAAGAATACAGGACCAGGCTGGGAATGATGGCTTATGCCTGGAATACCAGCACTTGGTGGAAGGATTGCTTGAGGCTAGGAGTTCACGGCTACAGTGAGTTATGATTGCGCCACTGTCTCCCAGCCTGAGCAAGAGAGGGAGACGCTGTCTATACAAAGGAAAAAAAGGAGAAGGAAAAGAAACAATAGTGGACCTTGCGAAATGCTCATATGGGAAAGATGATGGGTGTTGATGGAAAATATAGGAGTATTTATTATGTGCCAGTTGGTTTGCATATGCATGAAGCCAATCACCAAAACCATAAAACCATCAATAATGAAGAATTTACCCAAGATCCCATAGTGAGAGAACACGGGGTCAGAATTTAAGCTCATGTTTTTCTGACTTCAAAGTTCTGCTCTGAGAACAAGATTGGTGCTAAGAGAATAAAGTAGGCTTTAGCCTGTTCCTAAGGCTCAGAGTCGAGAGTCCAAATTGCAGTGTCTGAGGAATGTGGTAGAGTGCAGCCTGATTCAGGCCGCTCTTAGCCCTCAATGGACCTAGGGTATGAGGGCAGATACTAGCAGGCAGAATTGATGTCATAATACAGGTACATAAAAAGCCTGGGCTTCTGGGAGGTTGGTGCCTTTGAGAAGCCCAAGGCTCTGTAGACCTTGCCGGGGATGAACTTCAGGTTTTGGAGTAAACTCTGCATCAAAGAACAAGGCCCACAGAAAAATATTTTGAGAAACAGGTATGGTCTATAGTGTGAAGGAACAGATCAATGCTAAAACTCCATCTCTTAGTCAGTGAAACTAAGTTGTCTTCTCCAGAATCTTCTAAGGAATTGAAGCTCACAGGGTGGGAGTCATGTAAACTCTGTGGGGTGGTAGAATCACTTAGTTCCTGGTTAACAGAAAGGGAGACTGAGGATCATGGAAGTGATACAATTCTTCCAAGGTCATAAAACTTCTAAGTGTGGACATATGGGTTAGATCCGATGTTCTTTGCTCTTCTTGAGTTATTTGTCCTATTCCAGAGATGGGAAAAGGAATTCCAGAAGACAGCATGTGAAAAAGCTGAGGACCTAGAAGGGCGGTTGGCCAAAATATTCATTTGACAGGATCAGATAAATGGATTTTTTGGATGGAAGCAATGAAAGAGGAGGGAACACTGAACACTGCCATTGCTTAAGAACTTCTCCAAGTGCTCTGAAAGTGGAGACCTGCCTAGTCCTTTATGATAAAATATAGGCTGTCTGGCTCCCATTCTCTCCCTATTGGAAATAATGCTTAGGGAAGCTTGGTCTTGGGAGACAGATGAATTTGGTTTCAAATGTAAGTTCCACTATTTACTAGCCTCTCTAGACTCAGTTTCTTCATATACAATAAGAATCATAAAGTCCACCTTGTGTGGCTTGGGATCAATATAAAGAAATCACTTATCCTTTCTTGACGCCCATGAAATGAGTTGCCATGTTTTCTACCATCATGACCTCCTATCCAGGACGAGCAAAGAACATCTAAACGATGATAGAGGGTAGTGATGAGTTCTAGCATCTAGGAGACCACAGCCACTAAGGACCCCACTAAGGGAGAGAGAGATGAAGAAGAAACAGGGGAGAGAAAAGCAGTATTACAAGGAGACAAGAGGAATCTATTTTCACTCCTCATTTGCGTGCATGGAAGGATGAACACCCCAGAGGGTTTCTGCTGCTCTCTGCTAAGTGTTGCTGCTACTGGCCTGCAGAGGATGTGGGCATAGGCTCAGAGCAACAAAACAAAACAAGTTCCCTTTCCTTTGGACCATGATTAAAGATGCCGTGGGTGTGCTCTGCATGTACAAAGTGTATTTTCAACTGAGATCTTCAATCAGCATCCCACTGAATTTGAGAAGCAGCCTTAAGCCTACTGCCAAGCTTGCTCAGGACTTGGCAGGGAGTGAATTCAATGCCAATTCTACATGCAGTGTCGGTAGCTACAGTTTCAGCCAGGGCTTTGGAATCTTCAGGTTTGATGGGGCCATCTTCTCCAGGAAGAGGCTCCTAGTGGCCCATCATCTGGATCTTTGCAGCTGAGTCAAGAGAAAGAATATAGTGTCATAATCTGCCAAGGAGTTTGCAGCCAAATACCAGCTCTGCCTGCTATTCATTCATGCACTTGATAGACATTTGCTAAGTGCCTACTGTGTCCCAGGTCCTGAGCCAAGAGCTAAAGGTTCAAATACACTATTAAAAACAGCAAAATGTAGCTGCCATTTTTTGAGTACTCGGTATGTGCCAGGCCCTGTGCTAGGCAATAATACTATGAAGTAAGAAACAAGAATACTAATAATTTTCACCACTTTTTAGTTGTTTTCAGCTGCATACTCATGCTTTTGCTCTTGTGTTTACCCTTCACACAGCTTGAGAGGAAGAATTCCAGTTAGGAATTGGTTACCATTTGCTATCCCTCAAAAATCTTCAATTACTTGTCACTTTTCCTTGAAAAGGTCATTAAAAATTTATATTTACTTCAGATAGTAAGTATTCTCAAGAGTCATAATCTACCACTTCTCTTCTGGGACGTCTTCTAGCTGAAAGATTCTTGAGCAATTGGTGGGACTTCCCATGCTATCCCAGTATCGGCCATGTGTCCACGAGGCACAGGCAGATGGTTTTCCGGTCAGGTGTAACCGAAATGTATTTTCTCAACAAAGTCTGGCAGGCAATGCAGTCTCCACAAATGCATATCACATCTCATAAAGAGGCCATGCATATTGCATGAGCTCCAAATGTAGAAACAGATACTCATAAAATACAAGCCTCAAAATAAAACCGAAACATTTCAAAACAACAGCAGTTGCAATGCCATCAATTTATTTATTTAATTTTTTTTTTCCCCAACAAGATCATGAAACAAATCCCCACAGTCCCCGAGCAGAATCTGAAAATCCCAACAGCCCTGGTGAGGGTTTGAAATGGGTCCTTCTTGTAGGTGGGGGAAGCAATAGACTGACAGACTCAGATAGCAATTTTGTTGAGCAAAATGTCTTTTCCTGATGTGGAAGTTGGCAGAGATGAAAGCAAAATCAGATAGCAGTTTTCTCTAGAATGGAGGTAGAAGGTCCTATTTTTGCAGATCCCATTTCTGAATGGTTTGAGGTCTTGATGGCTGGGGCTACCTGCCTTGGTTTGGTTGTTTTCACTCCTGCTCTTGAGGTGACACAGGATGGGGTCTCATTCTGTTTCCTCCCACATGCCTAGCACAGTGCCCAGGACGTGGGGCTAGCGAACATCTGTTGGGTGCCTTTCCTAGCCCTGTCCCCAGCTGTTCACTCTAATTTCATTCCTTCCTTTCCCATTTTGGAGCACATATTGCTATGCCAGTGAGAGTGACATTATGATGGGGATAACCTTTCATGCGCTCTAATTTATGAAAAAAGTAACATTTAAAAACTTGGTACTTTATTATTAGTGTGTGGACATCTGTTGATTTTGGATTTTTAGCATTCTGTTCCTCTTACAGTAACAACCACCTCCTTTCTTTTGGGAAATTGGCATTGCTTTCTTCTTGCCCCAGGGAGCATGGGTTGCTCTCTCCTTTACATGTTCTTTGTGTCCCATGCAGACTTAGGCAGAGTTTCTGGAACACTTTTACTCATTAATTTGTTTGCCATTCTTTCTAATCCTAGGTTTGTGTGCTCATTCAAGATGAGAATGGTGTATTATTGAACTCTGAGGTCTCAGCACCCAGTGCAGGTGCTTGGGGAATGCCTACTGATGTGAGGCCAGTGCATTTTAATGGGCAGGAGGGTTACTACTGACTTCCCTCAGTTAGACACCGCTTCAAGGAGTTTCCCAGATGTGGGTGATGTTTGCATGGAGCCATCCTTGAACTGTCTTTGGGCGCCCACTTAGGCTTTCCTGCTGGTTCTGCAGTTTGTAGTCACAGACCAGAGCAAAACCACAGGTAACTCGTAGCCATGGGCTCAAACCTTTCAGCGATGAGGGTCTGGGTCACCCATAGGTCACCAGCAGAAATGCCAGGTCAAGATAAGGGGAAATTAAAACGGATGCTGGATGTGATGGTTTACTTGATCTGTCAACTTGGTAGGCCATGGCCCAGATATTTGGTCAAATACTAATCTAGAGGTTGCTGTGAAGATGCTTTTTTAGTTGAGATTAACATGTAAATCAGTAGATTGATTTAAGTGAAGTAGATGACCCTTAAAGTGGGTGGCCCCATCCAATCAGTTGAAGGCCTTGGGAGAAAAAAGACTGATGTCCCCCAAGGAAGAGGGAATGTTGTCAGCAGATAGCTCTGGACTCAGACTTCATCAGCAGCTTTTCCTGTGTCTCCAGCCTGCTGGCCACCTGCAGATTTAGGACTTGTTGGTCTCAATAATTACACCAGCCAATTCTTTAAGATAAAACTCTCTCTCTATATCTCTATTTCCATCCATCCATCCATCCAACCATCTAGCCGTCTATCCATCCATCCATCCATGTATGTATATCTATCTATTGTCTGTCTGTCTGTCTAATCTATCCATCTACCTATCATCCTTCCATCTTTATCCATCCATCCATTTATTCACTATCATGTATCATTTATCTGTCATGTTTCTATCATCTTTTATCTATCTCCTCCTCCTCCTCCCTCTCTCTCTCTTTCTCTCTCTCTCTCTCTCTCTTATATATATATATATATATATATATATATATATATATATATATATATATATATAAAAGTTTTGTTTCTTTGGAAAGCCCTGACTGATACCCTGGAGAAGAGGGGTAGTGTGTATCATTTACAGCCAGGAGATCAATGGTAGCTGTGAGGATTGTATTTTGTACCACAAATCCCCTCATTTAAGTTTTTCCTGGGAACAAAACAAATCAGAACCCTGGAGAAGCTGTTCCCCGAAGGGGCAAACTTACCAGAGGAAGCAGGTGAATCTGAATGCCACAAGGGGTGACTTAAGAAAGGCTGTGCTGTTTAGGCTGGATCCCTTCTCCAAGGTCAACATGCCAGTGCCCAGCTGCTGAAAATACCAACTACTGCTGCTGGTTCACAGCCCACCTCACTGGGAGTTCCCCTTGGCTGTAGGGAGGGAATGGCCTTAATCAAGGTCTCATACCCTGTAGAGGGTAGCTCTTGTCATGGCCGACTGAAGCAGGGATATGAAGGTACAGGCTCTGTACTTCAAGCAGGGATCTGGAGAAGGGCCATCCTGGATCCAGAGCCCCCAGAGGGCCCAGCAAAGGCTCAGTGGCAACTGTACTGTTGATCGGTTTCCCCTCCTGCCCAGACCTCCTTCTTCTTTCTGTTTGAGGTGTACCTTCCAGGAGCATTCCTCTATGTGCAACTCTCTCCCTCAGAGTCTGATTCCAGGGATCTTGATCTGGGACAGATGGTTGTTAGTGTGTTACTTGGCACCAGCAGGTACTCAAGGAATGTAGGTTTTCTTCTGTTATGGCCTTAACCTACTCTTAGAGGCTGTATCAGGAAATAATTTCTAATGGCTTTCACCTTTTATTTGTAGTGTCCCTTTGGAAGCAATGGTCCTTGTCATTCAGTTTCAAATGGAGTTGACTTCCTAACTTAAATCCATCTTTTATTACTTGAAGTGAATCCTTATTTCTTCCACCCTGCCCTCTCCTTTGTCACACACATGCACACACACAACCTTACATTGACTGCAGTATCAACTGACAGACATCAAATGTAGAAGAGTATAATTGTTCCAATTTGTGTTTCTGAATAAAGTTGTTTCCAGATAAAGTTTGCATTTGACATTAATATTGTCATTAGAATTTTTTTCTCTCCTTAAGCTGATTGAGAAGAGTGGAAATAGATGACACCAGGGTTACACAAAAGTTGCAAATACCTCTTGCGTAGTGCTGGGAAAAAATAAATCCAGGAAGTTCATGGGTTAATAAAACATCTTGGCAGGGCATGGAGGCTCACACCTATAATTCGACTACTTTGAGAGGCTGAGGTGGGCGATCACCTGAAGTCAGGAGTTCGAGACCAGCCTGGCCAACATATAGTGAAGTTCTGTCTCTACTAAAAAATACAAAATTAGCCAAGCATGGTGGCAGGCGCCTGTAGTCCCAGCTACTAGGGAGGCTGAGGCAGGAGAATTGCCTGAACCTGGGAGGCGGAAGTGGCAGTTAGCAGAGATTCTACCACTGCACTCCAGCCTGGGTGACAGAGCAAGACTCTGTCTCTCCAAACAAACAAACAAACACAAAAAAAAACTCTTGCAACTGATTCTAATTCACTCTTGATTTGAAATTTCATCTCTCCATTTTTTTTTCTGTCGGCTCACTCACAGGGATGTTTTGCAAACTGTAGAACCTTCAGATTGACATCAGTAAACAAACAAATAACAACAGTTTATGCCACTTTGATATTTTGAAACACAAATTGAATGCTGTGTTTATCAGCATTGAATCCAGTCATACTAATGATCCTCTGGGAATTCGACACTTTTAAAACCCTTTTACCATCAGAATCGAGCGATAAAGGTGGGATAAAAGGAGAGAAGACAACTTGCTCAGTATCTTTTGCTATCAAAACGTCCAGTGGCAGTACCATTTACCCTATACCTCAGCATTGACAGAGGCAGAGTTGGTCTCCTGGAAATGAATTTTGCTGCAGTTGCTGCTGCTATTACTGTTGTTACTGGGGTTGCTCCTCTTCCTGTAAACGCCGAAAGCTACTCTGGATTTTTAGCCCAAAGAGCACTTCCTTCTACACACACCCACTCTGCCTCCACCACAGCTGTGCTGGTGCAGATGTGAATCATCTTTGCAAACAAACTGAAGATTATTTCAAGAGTTAGTCTAATGAGTAGTGAATATGGACTGATTACTGTATTTGCAAAGAACCTTATTTTTTCCAATGTTGTGCTAAAGAACAGCCTGGTGCTTCCCATAGGCTTATAAATATAAGTAATCAATGTGTTTGTGTAAATATTTAATGATGTCCACATTCAAATTCATGAATCAATGAACGATCATAATTGCTTTTGTGGGATCTGATAGACACAAACTTCAACAGGAACCCACCATATCTTAGCAGCCTTTCTTACGGAATGCAGAAAAAAATATGATGATTAGAGAAACATTTCTACCACATGGAAGAATCTTGCATAAAGAATTTATACTTTGCTGGGCTCGGTGGCTCACTCCTTTAATCCCAGCACTTTGGGAGGCCAAGGTGGGCAGATCACTTGAGATCAGAAGTTCAAGACCAGCCTGGTAAACATGGCAAAACTTCCTCTCTACTAAAAATACAAAAATTAGTCAGGCATGGTGGTGTACGCCTGTAATCCCAGTTCCTTGGAGGCTGAGGCAGGAGAATCGCTTGAACTGGGGAGGTGGGGTTTGCAATGAGCTGAGATCATACCACTGCCTTCTAGCCTGGTCAACAGAGCAAGATTCTGTCTCAAAAAAAAAAAAAAAAAGAAAAAGAAAAGAATTTATACTTGGATACATTAAATTGTATATTTCTTTTTATTTGTAACATTTTCTTTGTGATTTCGTTTCATAAATTTAATTTAGATCAACTTGACTTGCTGATTCTCCACCAGGTCCTGAATTGATTTGCTCCCAACTTCATGTTCACAGAACAGGCACTCCTTGATTCTCCGCTGTGTAGTTTGGTTCAAAGTTTGGAGTCACAGAGAGACCTGGCTGTGACTTCCAACAGTCCTGAGTTCAAATCTGTTTCTTTGCTTGTTAGTTGTTTGACTTCGAACACATCAACTAAGTCTTTGTGCTTCACTTTCTTCACTTATAATATGGGGATTCTATTTACCTGGCGGAGCTGCTGTGAGGATTAAATGACGCAGTAATTTCTGGTACATAAGCAGGTTCTCAATACATGATTGTTTCTTCCCATTTCCTTCAGTCTCCCTGGAAGCTTCTGTAATCCAGGTGTGAAAGAGAACATAACATTCCCTGAGAAACTTCTGGCTTATAGTAGTTTGGGAAAGCCAACTAATTTACGTGAATAAGAGAGAGAGGAGGGGATACTGTGATATTTTTGGCCAGTGTTTTCTAACATGTTGGCCAATTAATACTCCTTCAACCTGAAATACTTTGTCTTGACTTTAAATAGTCTATGTCCTACCAGCTCCTCCACCAGTCCTTTCTTTTATGGCTCTCACAGCCGACGTTGCATATAAGCTCCTGCTCCTCCAAACTTCCATGCATCCCTCCCCAAACACCACCATCTCCTGTTACAGCTGTTCTAAGTTTTGCTTTATGGTCTTTACGGGAGTTTACAGTTCATGAGAGCAGAGCTGCTTCTGCTTCATCATCGCACCTAGAGGACTTGGCAAGGGATCAAACGTGGCAATTGTGTGGAGCAGAGGATAGTTTGGATTTGAAGTTAGAAGACCTGAGTTTTGATTCCAGTTTTATTTTTTGCTGTGTGATGTCAGGCAAGTCCTATACATTTTCTCAAACTATGCTTCTTAATCTATAAAATGGTTATAATAATCCTACTGGTTATTATTTTTTGTAATAATAAACAATATATCAGGTCTTATTCCAAAGAAGGTACAATATGAATAAAATGAATGAAATGGTTTCTACTGTATCTTTATTATGACTCTGTTGGACACTATAGGAGATTATGGTTGTGGAAATATTTGATAAATGCAGTACATATGCTATTTAGGGTTATTAGGGGCTCATTAATATTTTCTGAATCAGTGGAAATAAGATTTCTTTTCCCTTTCTCTTTTATCAGCCTAAAATGGAGGGTGATAGCTTGATAACACACTTGAAGGGTGAGGACAAATGACTCTTAGAGGAAGAAGGCAGCCATCAGGGGAAGGTAGCAGTGTGTGGCACATGGTACGTCTTGAAGTATGTATTGAATATGCTGAATGAGTGAACAGCATAGTGATTGGGAAAGTATTCGGCAACACCAACCAATGTTGAGACAGAAAAGGCAGCCAATGCAAGCATTGATTAGACATTGATTAGGCACTCCTTCCTGACTCTGACATTCCCTATTCTCCTGCATTTTTTCTCTAGAGTGCACTTTACATATACTTACATGTTCATGTCTCTATTTATTTATCTGATTAGTTAGTTCTACGTCCATCTCCCTTACTAGGTGATAAGCCCTAGGAGGTCAGTAATTTTTTACTATTTTGCTTACTCCTGTGTCCAGCATGCCTAGAATGTGCTGGCACAAAGAAGGTGCTCCAAAAATACTTATGATCGACCAATTCTTTTGTATTACTTAGGTAAGGAAGATATTCAAGCAACCTCTACTGTGGGGCTATAGTATATTTCAAATTTCCATCTGCTCATTAAGATGGAAGAATAAAAAACCATTGAGAAAGAGACTTATAAGCAGATAAAACCTTTGTTAGAACAAACTTATGAATTTAGCCTGGTGATTTTAAAAAGAAAAGTCCAGAACGTAAAATGTCTGGGGCTATATAGCAAACACTCTACACCAAAGTAATAAGTGGGTTGGCATGAGGTCTCAGACAAGAGCGGGGATGTCTTGCAGGTTGTCTATGGAGAGATGGGGTGACCAAGAACCCAGGTGTGAGTCTTGGCTCCATCCTTCATTAATTATGTGCTCTTAGCAAATTTTTAATTTTCTTATCTGAAAAGGAAACAGAATATCTCTTTTATGGGATTGTATTAGTTTGTTCTCATGCTGCTAATAAAGACATACCCACAACTGAGTAATTGATAAAGGAAAGAGGTTTAATGGACTCACAGTTCCATGTGGCTGGGGAGGCTTCACTATCATAGTGGAAGGCAAAGGAGGAGCCAAGTCATGTCTTACATGGTGGCAGGCAAGAGAAAGAACATGTGCAGGGGAACTCCCCTTTACGAAACCATCAGATCTCATGAGACTTATTTACTAGCCATAGAACAGCAAGGGAAAAAAACCACCCTCATGATTCAATTATCTCCCACTGGGTCCCTCCCATGACACATGGGAATTATGGGAGCTACAATTCGATATTTGGTTGGGGACACAGCCAAACAATATCAGAGAATTTTTATAGTTAAGTAAAATATATTTATACATGTATGTATCACAGTACATCCCTAAAGTATAATAAAATTACTGTTACTGTTATTTTATAAAGCTTTGCATGGAAAGTCAAATGATACATGTTGAGTCAAAAAACTTTGCTTATTGTCCCAGTTCTGCCACTAAATAGCTGTGTGGCTTTGATCATAATATTCAAAGCTAAGGTTTGTTGAAGTCTTACTGTGTGCCAGGTTCTGAACTCAGGGCTTTCATGCATTGTCTCATTCAATTGTCATACATGCTCTGAGCCAGTGGTTATTATTTTCCTTCTGTAGATAAAGTAAATAAGGCTCAGGGAGAGTAAGGAACTTCCCAAAATCTCTCTACTAAGAGATGGATGCTGGTCTGGTTCCCAACCTGGAGCTTGTAAGCACAGTGCTCTGCTCCCTGTAGTTCACCTCTCTTGGCTTCACTTTCTCTTCCTTTAACACGAAAGGAGGTGGAATTAGCTTACTAGTAAGGCTTTAAAAAGACACTAGCTCTTCTGGGAACCAATAAGTTATAGACACACCAGTAACTGAGGCCAACAAAAATTTCTTCCCATCCATGTTTTCTTTTCCAGCACAACACCAGTTGCAAAGTAGACACTCAAAACCTTGCTAATTGAATTTAACTAAACAAATATGTAAAATCATGCAATCCTATCACAAGTACTTGTCTATTACTAGCTAGATGTGTGCTTCTCCAGTGTGAATTCATGGCCTCAAAATCCCAAGAAATTATGGATTCCATTGAGAAACAGTGACCTGGGCCATTCTGTGATGGTTGCCCTTTGAGAATGCCCTCTACAGGCATGCATTGAACACTACTCCATGCCAGGTCTTGGGCCGAGCTTCAGGGATACAGTGATGGGCAAGAGAAATCCCTCAGCAAGGGCTCCCATAGCATCTGCTTTACATGTAACTGACATAGTGCACTAGGGTGGGCCTAAGGTAGAGGAAAATAGTGGGGCTTGGGGAGTACAAGGGAGGGTCATCTAAATGAGAGTTGACAATGCAGAGGGTGAGAAAAAGCTTCTCAGGAGCCTGAGACACACACACACAACCTAACACACACAACCGAGCCTAAACACACACAACCGAGCCAAATCCCAGCCTTGGTGAAATGCCACGTGGAGTCAGAAAAAAGGAAGAAATTATAGGCTATCTTAAAGGGCTAGTCCTAATAATTTTGAACCCACAGCTATAGTGATTGTTCTTGCTTTAACAAGCAGATTGATCATCTGAATTCAACAGGGACCAGAGGTTGAATTTTTTTCTTAATTTGTTTTATGGTTTTAGCTTCTTTTTTTAAAAAATTCTATTCATATTTTTCATTGGCTGAGCCTCACATCTTTCCTTTGTAATTGTGAAAAGTATACTTTTGGCCTTGAGAATAATGATTATAAATTTATAGAACTCAAATTAGTTGCATTTTCCCGTATGAGAAAGATTTCACTCAGCCATTATCTCCTCTAAGAGGGCTTCCTACAGCCCTCGTCCCCTGTGGTTAGCTGTATTCCCTTCTGTATGTATACCAGTTCTCATAAAGGATTGTGATTGTCTATCTGTCTGTGTTACCTACTAACTGAACTCAGTGAATATTTGCTGAACCAAAGTAATCCACACTCTTAGGTGTCCTAGTTCCCTAGGTACAAACTGGGTGGCTGAGAACAACCTGAGGCCACCTCTCCTTTCTGGAGGCTGGATGTCTAAAATCAAGGTGCCAGCAGTGCCTTGCTCCCACTGAGATTCTGGGGAGAATCCTCCCTCGCCTCCTTTTAGCTTTTGGTGGTTTACTGCCTTCTTTAGTGCTCTTTATCTTGCCAATACATCACACACGGCCTTTTCTTCACATGGCCATCTTCTTCCTGTGTCTCTTCCCATCACTTCCCTCTGCATGTCTGTATCTGTGTCTGTATCTCCCTTTCATAGAAGGACACCAGCACTTGGATTAGAGCCCACACTAATGACTTTATCATGGTTAAATCTGAAAAGACTCTGTTTTTAAATAAGGTCAATTTCTAAGGTACTGAGGGGTTGGACTTGAATGTATGGTTTGCTTAGTGATATCATTTTTGCTCACAACAGCCAGTGTGGGGCTGAATTAGGGTAGGGTAGATATCGCCTCCTTAGAATAAGAGAAATAATGGAAGTCCAGAGAGTTTATATTGCCTTGTACATGGGCACTGGCTAAGAATTGGTGAGGCAGGAGGTTGGCCCCTGGTGTAGGTGACTCTACAACCTTCATGTTCCATCTGCCCTGGCCTGGGGGACAGCTCTAGGAAGGTTTTGATTCTTATTCCTGTCAATACCTGAATAAATCATCTTCTTAAATGACTGCCCACCTCCCTTTAATTTTTCTGTCTTCCGGCTTCTCAGGCCAAAAGACCAGGGGTGTCGAGACAGAGGCAGCCGGCAGAAGGAACACTGGTTTCTCTGCCACGCTGCACAGGTCTCTGTGTCTGAGCTGTCTGCTTAGTGTGTCGGGGCTCTGAGATGCTCCTGTTCTCCACAGAGGGCCTCTGGCCTTCAAAGCTGTAAGGGCTTCATCATACTCTCCTCTACCTCCTATGAGATCCGTCTCATAAATGGGGCCGTGAAGGTCTCCTACTGCATGTGACCTTGAAATCAACCAAACCAGTAGGCTGGACAGGCGCTTGTCCCAGCAGGCAGAATGCATTCAAGGGCGAGAGCCACAGAGGAGTCACTTCGGAGTCTCTGGGTTTGCAGTGGCCGCTCTGACTTCTTACCACTCACCCAGAGAGGCATGCAGGCTGGTGGGGCAGGGACCACACCAGCTGTTTCTGTCAGCTGAGCCACAGAAGGGAACCGCAGGGGCCTGAGGGTGACTTGGCCAACCACAGGGGCTGGCAGTAGGAGGGGCCATGGGGACAGCAGGATTTGGGTTTCCACTTTCTCACAGGAAGACTCAATTGATGGCCTTGGGACCACAGGGGCCCTGCCGAGCAGGGGTGACTCAGCTTCCTTTGTGTGCATGGTGGCCTCGCTGAGGGGAGGGGGGCCCTTGACAATGCAGGGCTCCCTCTGCCTCTTCTCACTCCACTTCCTGCTCTAGAAAACCTCCGGTAATTATTCCAGTCCCCGTTTACCTTAAGACTTGTCAGAAAAAACAAGTTTGCACTTCAAATTTCTACAGCATTTGACACTTTACAAAAACACTTTCTTATACGTTGGTTCAACCAATGTTCACACCAACTCTGTGTGATTGTGGGGAGGCTATTGTCACCACAGATGAAACATACGATGACAATGAGACCCAGCCAAGGTAGGGGGTTTGTCCAAGGCCACAGGGCTTGTTGGCAGAGGGCTGGTGCTCGAGTCTGTGATCCTAGGATACTCATCCGGGACCTTTGTACACTTTCTAGCAAATTTTTCAATATATTGCTCTTTCCCTGTGCTTATCACATATTCCAAAAACTGTTGACTAAGTGACTGATCATAATCTTCATTCGTGTCAGATGGAGGTTTAGGGAGTGAAAAGACACGGGCTTTAGAGAGGCAATTCAGTGTGAGGTGCGCTGAGACCCTTATTAGCTATGTGACATTACATACAGCAGATGTTCCCTGAGCTGCAGTTTCCTCTGAAGAAGGAGTCTAATAATGCTTATTTTCAAGGCAGTTCTGAGATTTATATGAGATGATGTGTGTCAAAGGCCAGCTCAGTACTTGCTGCATAGAAGGTACACACAATTTAAAGCTCTTTCGTTGTCCTCACCATCATGCTTAGCTTTCGAAATGCACAAGAGTTAGCCAAACCTCACTGATATTTTCTTTATACGTCGAACAATATCATTGCTTAGTAATATTTTAAAATTTCTAGACATAAATACACAAAATAAAGTAAAATATACTCCTGGTTCATTTAACCACTATTAAAAAGAAAGATTACACCCCCTATGTGAACGCCCACTTTCAGCTCTCCACACACTCATCATTTCTTTAGACTGCCTTTGTGTGGCTAACATTTCTTGCCTTCTTAACACAGTAGAGCACATCCTCTGCTTTGGAGGATTCTCTGTGTTTCTTACTCTTCATTGGACCACTTGACTTTCATGTCCCTTCCTCTTGCTTGCAAAGGGTTACAGGGGCACTCACCAAAGTGGGGAAGGGACAGTAGGTCTGAGTAATTCCAGACTCTAACATAATGCTTATCTTTTGGATAAATGCATAAGCAGTCAGGAAGATCCTTTAAAAAATACTCTTCCTTTCTTCTAGCAATTGGATGTCTTCTGTGTGATAGCAAATTATCATTGAAGTTAAATATATGTCCAGGAAAGATTGAAACTATTAGTGTTGCTACCTTAGATTTCAAACTCCTTGCAGTTAGAAATTATATTGTGATCATTATCATATGCCGATATCCAGATTCTCACTGGATTCTCAGTGAATGGCTCTTGAACTTGCACGATTCATTCATTCATTCATATAATAAAAAATATACCATGAATGAGCCACAGAAGTTCTGCAGATGCTTAAGATGATACACTACTTTAAGGAGCTCCATTTGGGGGTGAACATCAATCCCTACAGAGGAGAGACTGAATAGAGACCAGGAGGTCAGTCAGGGAGGGACACTGGCATGAATAAGGAGGCACAGGATTCAAGGGGAGACTGTGCGTGTGCCAAGTTATTCAGTGTGTCTTCACTGGGTGCTGACCATGGGGTGTTAGAGGTGGAGCTGCCACCTCGAACAGCCCAGAGCAGAAAGCAAGAGGTGTAAGTCCTCCATGGAGGGGCTACCAGAGTCCTGTGGGAGAGTGAGTGCCGGTGACAAGGACAGTTCTGAGCAATCTAGACAAATTACTGGTTACTCAGGATAATTGTAATCCACATTCACATTTGGGAAAGGGGTAGACAAGATTAAAACCTGCAGAGAAGCAGGGGATTTGGAGATCCTACCTACGAATAGGGATCTTGAATGCAATGCAGCCATTGCTGGGCTGGGTATGAAGGGTGGTGGGAACACTTTTGGGGAAGGGGTGTTTACTCTCACAGTTTGGAAACCTGTTTCTAGGGCCCCTGCCCAGTTTCTTGATGAAGAGAATTTAAATCATTAAAAATATTCTTTTCTTCACAGAATTTCACTCTGATGGGTGGTGGGAGAATGTGTTTGAAATCGTACCCACTGATGATTATTTAGTGGTTTACTCTTCGTTCATTTAATACAGTTCATTGAACCCCTCTCCTATGCTGGTCTTGAGCTGAGGGTTGGGGGGTGAAAGAGGGAATAAAGTCTGTCTCTGCAGTTTGAGGATCTTTCATTCTAGTGGAAGAGAGTGATTCATAAGTAATTATAAAGCACTGTGGAGAGTATAGAAGGGCAAATACATAAAGAAAAGCAGAGAAGGGAGTGGTTTATAATATTGGTTGTCAGGGAAGCTTTACAGAGGATGTGCTGGACGATAAAGGATGAATAGGAATTTTCAGGTTGGGAAGGAGAAAGTAGCTCTTTAGGTAGTGAAGGGGCATGAATAATTACACAAGGGCAGGCAAGTGCATGTCTTGGGAAATAATGATTAGAGCAGCATAACTGGAGTGCTACTGCCAGATAACATACAGGAGGCCCAGTTTGATTCGCATCTCAGATAGACGATGAATATGTTTGGCATGTCTCAAGTATTGCATGAGAAATTAAAAACACTATTTTCTGTTTACGCAAATTTGAATTTAACTTGGTGTTCTGTATTTTTATTTGCTAAATCTGGCAACCGTAGACTAGAACATAAAGCAGATGAGACCACATTATATAGTTCTCTGAAAGTTCTTTAAAGTGGGAGAGCTCCAACTTCAATCTTGTGGAGTGGCCTTAGGAGGTTTTTAAACAGAGAAGTGATGTAGTCAAATTCCTGTTTCATAAATATTACTCTGGCTCCATGGAGGATGATTTAGAAAAGGGAGCCCTGGAGGCAAGATCAATAACTAAAAAAAGAGAGGAAAGGGAATGAGAGCATTAGCTGAGGGATTTTCAGGGCACAGGCTTAATATATTTTAGAGGTAGAAGCCAGGAGGACTTGCTGAGCAGGGGAGTATGAGGGGTGAGGGTTTGTGCTGCCAATCCTTTCTTATTATGGCTATAGTATATTTGTCCTTGAAAGCTTATGACCTTCTGAACATTCACTGTCAATAAAGATGTTGGATAGAGAGTCCTCTGGAGACCAGGAATTCTTGGCCATTAACCACGTAGCTCAGCTCTCCATTTCTTTAAAACACATACTCTGGCTAAACTCTGAGCTAGATAATCACATCTTGATTGAGTGGTCATGTCCACACTGGGTACAGGTGGAAACACTTAGTGTTACAGGGGTCTATAAAAAGGAATGGCTTCCATACTTTCTTGGGAGAGATTTATTTTTCAAAAGGAAGTGTATATTTTGGAAGGGAAGAGACATTGTTTATTTCTGGGATTAAATACGTCTCCAGGATTATAGACTATATTTGGGTTCTTTAGATATGTTGCAAAGAATTCACAGACTCCTGAGAGAGACACCCCTTGGTGACTCCATCCTGCAGCGGTGAGGGAAGCTCAGCCCAGAGAAGAGTTGTGACCTGCTCCAGGTGGCCAAACTTGGATGAGAGTAGAGGAGTCACAACGTCAGTTAAAGAGCAACGTGAATCGCACAGTTCTTAGGCTTTGTCTAACATTTAGAGTCTGGAAGCACAGTGCATTTTTTTTTCTCTGTAACTGCCAAGTTACAAAGAATGTCTGTAACTACCAAGTTACAAATAATTTATCCTTGAGATTTTTCAATTTGAACTCAAGTATTGATACAAGCTGCTTTTAAAAAATGGTTTTCATGAAATTGTGTTATTGAGAAAGAGCTACATCTTTATTTCCATGGACAGTCCTCTTGAAACACATTGACACGGCCTAATTTCTGAAGATTTTCAAAGTTTTTAGAGCTTGGACAAAGAAATGTTTATACAAATAGGAAATAATGGCTATTTGTTGAATGCGTTTTCAGTTGTGGGATTCAGACATTTTGGCTAAGGCCAGCTTTCCTTTCAATAGACAGATCAACTTTCAGGGCCAAGTTGTGTTTAAAAGAATAAAGTGAAAATAGTGTATTTACATTTCAAGAATGAAACGTCTCTCCCTCTCAGAAGTCTCAGGAATGCTGTCTGGGACCACCGCCTGCCTTTGCTGCATTAGTTCCAAGGAGAACAGACCACAGTGACTCCTTCCCTCATTTGGGTTTAAGGGATTTGTTTCTTATGAAAGACTCAACAAAATCCCCACCTCCTCCTCTAAGCAATCAGATACTATGACCAAACAGGTCCTGAGTGTTGTGTATCTACTCCACATTCAATCCTCATGGCCAATTTGATTTTGTTTTTGTTCTTAATATTCTGATTCACTGGGTATCTTTTACATCTCACAGCACCTCCCAGCACTTTCTAGAAGGAAGGGGTAAAAGAAGAGAAGGGTAGAGTTTCTAGAGCAATGAGGTCCTGAGGCCAATTCTTCACTGGCATCACTTCAAAACCACATGTTTTCCTGATACGTTTGCCCTAGTCCCTTCAAAGGGATTTAACACGTTACTGGTCCCTGTTAATGAAGATGGAAAGTATTATAAAGAAATAAATGCTAGTCACCAAGTGAGGTCTCGAGACAGTAAGAACCCTCGGATGACTCTTAAAGATGGTACAGAACACACTCTAAATAAGCCCATCCATGGCCTATCAGGCCTCTGCCAGTATCATCTCACACACCTGCCTCTGCCATTTTCCCCTGTTATAACCCATCCATGTATTCAGCAGTCTTTCTTGAGGACTTTCCATGCACCAAGCAGTGTTCTAGGCACTGGAGACATCGAAATGAATGAAACCATCAAGCACTAGCCAAATATTTCTCACCCTGGAATCTACAGATACCCAGGGACCCCAAATTCTTAGATGTGAATTCTATGGGAATAGAAAAATTTTTCTTTTCTTTTGATGTGATCTAAAAATTTACATAAAATATGGTTTGGATTGATTGGATGATTATGGTTACACAGTCCTGCTACAAGACCTTGGTGTCTGGGTGTAGCTCTGTGTTCTGGGCCCTATCAGAGCCGATGACTGCTAACCTGACAGTAATCTCCAGTGTACTCTCTATCAGGTTGGGGGCTAGTGGACATATTCTTGAGCTCTGCTGATGTTCTGTTTCTTTAAACAGATTGCCTATGTCCTCATATTTAAGAAGCATTAGTGTAGTATCAGCACAACAGTGTTTTTAGACTCTTGTAGCCACCACACTGTTCCCAAACTGTGGTCATACTGGCCTTGAGGGAGGCAGAAAAATGGTCTCCCTAGGAGGCTTCTGACCTAATACCTGGAATCTATGTGACATGTCATATTTGCAGGTGGAAATAAGGAGATTATCCTGGATTATCTGGGTGGGCTCAACATAATCATATAAACCCTTAAAAATAGATGAGGGCTATATACCCCAAAGAATTAGAAATAGGTACTCTAACACATGTTCATACTTGCACTTATCACAGTAGCCAAAAGGTGAGAACAACCCAAATGTCCGTCAACAGATGATTTCATAAATGAAATGCAGTCTACCCAGGCAATGGAAAAGGATTCAGCCACTAAAAGGTCCTAAGTACTGATCATATCATGGCCTGGATGAACCTCTCAAACAATATGCTAAGTCAAAGAAACCAGACATAGAAGGCCACTTATCATATTATTCTATTGATATTCAATCTGTAGAATAGGTAAATCCATACAATCAGAAAGTAGATTGGTGGCTGCTAGGGGCTTAGGAGAGGAGAGAATGGGGGTTTCAATGTTTAATGGGTCCGGGGTTTTACTTCGAAGTAATGAAAATGTGGTTTGCACAACATTGTGAATGTAGTAAATGTCCCTGAATTGTTCACTTGTGTTAATTTTATGTTATATGAATTTCTCCTCAATAGAAAAAAAAAAAAAAGAGTGGAAGAGATTCAGGGAGGTGTCAGTCAGGGAGATGCAGCAATAGAAGCAGAGGCAGGACACATCCCAAGTGTGAGAGGGACTCATCCCATTGCTGATGACTCTGAAGATAGATGAAGAGTCCAAGCTATGGAATCTAAGTGGCCTCTGGAAACTGGGAAAGAAAGGTTCTCAGCTGACAGCTGTCAATCAAATGGAGACCTTAGCCCAGAACTAGAGGGAACTGAATTTTATCAACAACCCGAAGGAGAGAGAAAAATTCATGCCGAATGGAATGCAGTCCTCAGACACCTTGCTAATTGCACAGTGAAACCTGTACCAGACCTCTGACAAAATAGTAAAACGATAATACATTTGTGCTGTTTTAAGTCACTAGATCTGCTATCGTTTTTTTACAGCAGTGATAGAAAATGAGTAAAGATTCCTACCTAAAGTTTTCTTTTCTCTCCTCTTCATCAGTCGAGCCCATCCTCTGCATTCTCTCACCAGGCACCAGTGCTCTGAGGGCTTCTGTGGAGTGGCTAGCTTGGCTGGGTACCCCGTCCTCTGTTCTCCCAAAGCCCTTGCCTTTATTTCTGTAGCTACACCTAACACACGGTAAGCGGCCTGTTTACTCACTTGCTGTTCTTCCTACATTGCACTGTGAGTTCCTGAGGTCCTCTTTGTTATTGCTGTCAACACCCTGTCCACATCCTTTGGTCCTTATTGTCAAGCCAGTCGAGGTGTAGTTAACAACTCCCCATCTCCTCTCAGCAGTTCTCAGCTGAGGCATGATGGGAGCGGGTGTATAAATACCCAGCTCCTCATTCCTCAAGTGGGATAGCTCAAAGGCCTGTGTTTTATGTCACTTTCACCAAGCTTCTCTGCTTTATTAAGCATCATCCATTCACTGTGTTAACAGGCTGGCTACATAATTTGTGAAAATGCAGGGCCTCTTTTTAAAAAATCAAGGGAAAATTCTGTTAAGCATATTAAAATGTAAAATTTTCCCTTTTTTCCATGGCCTCTCCCTAAATTTGTCATGGTATTAAAAAAAATTGTTTTTAAATGTTGTTCTAAGGAAAATGAAAAATTTAAATTATTAGCAATGAGTTTTAACATCCATCTTTATAGTGTGCAATGTTAGTTTTAAATGCAAATATGAGAGCATTTAACTAGTATGTGGAATTACCAAAATTATACAGCTTGTATTCTGCAGCCCATATACTAAAGTTCAAGGATGAAATCATTGAGAATTTCAAGCAGAGACCCCACAGCATTAAATCAAGCAGGAGCCGTTCATGGCATGTGACCTTCACAATCCCACAGCTAATCCCCATTAAGTGTGGGATTGCCCAGGTCTCATGCCATGAAGCCCCGGACAGGCCCTTTGCCAACTGCCTTCCCACTCGTGTCATTTCTCTACCTTCTTGACAGTGTTCCTTTAAAATTAACTACCTGCATGTGAATCCTGCTCTCAGGGTTTGCTTTTCCCAGTTCACAGTATTGGCACAGGAAGATGGTAGGCAAAGGCTTACAGATTTGAGCCTGGTGCTTTCAGAGAGACTGTGCTGGCTGCATCTTGGGGTGGTTGTAGAAGCTTCCCTGGAGAAGGTGAGGAGGAGATGCATAAATAGGCAAATTAGTTGGAAGGGAGTGGAGGGGATTCTACCTTTTGTGACTGAGTAGTGCTATGAGCGAATCTGTAGGTAGGGACGTGGTAATGGCCTTCAAAAGGTGCTCCAAGGTAGCTTTCAAAAGCTGTCATGCAAGTCATCACATGTGAGGCTCAGCAAACCAATGAAGTGGAAAGGTAGATGGAATTATAATCATTTTGCAGATGAAGGAACTCAACCTCAAATGTCTTAAATGCAATGGAATGGTGGAGCCTGCATGAGAAGCTGGCTCTTCTGATTCCAGAGCCATTGACTTCTTACCACATCACATCCCCTCAGAGCATCTGAAGATCAGAGAGCAGTGGGGCTTTAGGTCAGAAGAGCACAGTGGGGCCCCATGCTCAGGCACAGGCACAGCCAGAGTGGGTATTGCCTCCCTTCTTCTATATCAAAGATGACCCAAGGTCCTGGATTTAATATACATTAAGACTTCTTTCTTCCAGAGAAGAGAAAGCTGACTTTGGTCATTTGGGATTAAAAGCATCTTTGCTGGTGTGGTGACTAGATGAATGTAGAAGGCTTCTGCCTTTATTTCTATCTCTAATTTTGCAAGGGGGGCCCTGCTAGAAATTTAGCTCATGGTTGGAGGTGAGGAAGGTGATTTTAAGAGACAGGAATCATGGCTGCTGGAGATTCAGGGTATCAGAGTGGCCAGGGGCAGGGTGCCCGAAGGCATGGTGTTACATGGCCTGAAAATTTCATCTTGGAAACCTCTAAACTTCCCTTACAGCACCAGGAAAAGAGGAATCAAATATGTTGTAAGCTACTTTGTTCTAAAACTTCTTCTCTTTGTATTTTCTTAACTTCTGTAAAAATAAAATAACTTTAGCATGACAGCCATTTGTGAAAATATAAGTCAACAAAATGGAATTTGTAAACTTGAAGTGAAGCAAATGTTTGGATTATCTTGTTTCAATTAAGATGCTGTGCCTTTTGCCTTTCGAGAATGACGGGACTCTGTTCTATTCTGTATTTGAAGGTATTATGCCCCAAGATTACCTTTAAAAGAGGCAGAAAATAAAAGGAAAGGGGAAGGTGAGGAAGGAAACGGCTTTGAGGAGAGGAGCAGTACAACTGGACAGCACACTTCTGAGCATAGAGGCCTGAATTCGAATCCTGTTCTGTATTCACCAGCTGTGTGATACTGGCTTTTACTTAACCTCTATGGGTTTCAGTTTCCTCCTCACTAGAATAAATACAGTTATACCTACAGAAGTATGTTTATGGGTATAAATATAATTGTACCTAAATCTCTGAGAAGAGGGGAGGGGCCTCCCTCTTCTTAGTAGGATTCCAAGTTCAAGTTGGATTCCTCAGAACTAAACGTACACACCATATTTTTTTGGGGGGGAAACGATTAATGAATAATGTACATAATATTTCCTGGTACAGAAGGGACCTTTGGTAAAAAATTAGTAAATGAATGAATAAAAACTTGAAATTATTCTTTCTGACTTGCTGTGGACCACTCCTCATTTCCCAATGTACCTCTAAGGATCTGTGGTTCCCTAAGATAGTGTCATTGTATGGTGGCCTCCAGGACCTAATTTTTTCTGCAGTTGACTTCATCTTCCTTGATTATGCTGGCCTTTATCACAGGAGTTGGGAGGGATCCCTCATTTATTCAAAAAAAATGTACACTAGAATTTGACCATATTCCAGGTACTGGGTTAAGAG
This sequence comes from Saguinus oedipus, assembly GCA_031835075.1. Lineage (NCBI taxonomy): Eukaryota > Metazoa > Chordata > Mammalia > Primates > Cebidae > Saguinus > Saguinus oedipus. The sequence continues at coordinate 48,830 of JASSZA010000358.1, read as the reverse complement.
TAAGGGTAATGTGATAAGGAAGACTGGGTCTTGGCTGCCTGAGAAGGTCACAGTCTTATGGGACAGACACAAAGGAGGGAGCCACAAATTCTGTTTGGGGGTAGTGCGGTGAGAGAGGAAGTGTGAGATGGAAGGTTTCCAGAAGAGAGGGCACTCTCCTTGAAGAGTTGAAGGACTTATATAGACAGTCATGGCAGTGCTGCTCCAGGAAGAGGAAGCACAACCTCAATGTGATGGGGACCTGCCTGATTTCATCACTGGGTATTCCAGGCTCTCTATCAATGATTTGCTGAATGAATGGATGCTGGGGATGACATTCCTGTGGGATGACAAAACAGCACCGACAGACAGGCTGTTCTGAGCCTGTTTAGTGCTCACCTCTCCACAGTTGCATAGATGGGAGGGTCTCCCTCAACGTCTCCTTCTGGGGCCTCTTGTCTTGGCTGTGAGCTGAGCGGTGATGATGGGGACAAGGCAGTTCTCTGTTCCCTTTCTGCCAGCATCTCTCGTCAGCAGCAGACCTTGGTCTCTGTCCTTGTTATTTCAATAACAATGAATCTTGGCTGCCCAAATGCTACATCAACTCAGCAGGCTGGCTGGGCCCCCAGGCCTGTTTGGATAGAAAACTGGGAGTTGTCTCCCTTGAATGGTAGGATGTGAAGGATCTGAAGCTGCTTTTGTAGCCAGATTCAGGGGCAGCTCATAGGCCTGTGGCCCATTGATCTCTGAGCAGAGGGGAGGGGCCCATAGTAGGATTCCAAATCCAAGCTGGGTTGTTCAGAACTAAATGCACACACCATTACCAGCTCAACATTACTCTGAATTGCCAATTTAAAATTCCTGCCCTCCAATCCCTCACCGGCAGCACCTTTGCAAAACAAAAAACAAAAACAAAACAAAACAAAAACAAAAAAACATACTATTTCCCAGCTCCCAGAAATCTGGGTTTGAGTTCCAGTTTTGTCACTTAGTATTAGAGCAGAGGCCTTGTATGGATCTCTTAAAATCTCTGTGCCTCAGTGACCATATTGCCAACACAAGGTAGGTGGGTGTATTACATGGACAGTGTGTTGCATTCCTTTTTCTGTGTGACATATTGTCCATACCTCATGAGCAAAGGGTGTGTGTATAACAGTCCTCTAACTTCTCTGAAACTCAGCATAAAAACAGCAGAAAGTTTAACGATCCGCTTTTTAATTTAAAGTTGACTTTCTTGAAGTGTAATTTACATACAGTAAATTTCTGCCTTTTTAGGTTTAGAGATATGTGAGTTTTGAAAAAACTGCATAGAACTTGTAACTACCATCACAGTCAAGATATAGAACATTGCCATCAGCTAATGCATGCGGAGCTTGATACCTAGGTGATGGGTTGATGGGTGTAACACACCACCGTGGCACATGTTTCCCTGTGTAACACAACTGCACATCCTACACAGGTATCCTGGAACTTAAAATAAAAAAGAAAAATAAATGAACTAATGGAGTTGAAAAATATAACACGAGAACTTAGTGAAATATGCACAAGTTTGAATAGCCGAATTGATCAAGCAGAAGAAAGGATATCAGAGGTCGAAGACCGACTTAATGAAATGGAACGAGAAGACAAGAATAGAGAAAAAAGGATAAAAAGGAATGAGCAAAGTCTCCAAGAATTATGGGACTATGTGAAAAGACCTAATCTACGTTTGATAGGTGTACCTGAATGTGAAGGAGAGAATGAATCCCAGCTGGAAAATATTCTTCAGGATATTATCCAGGAGAATTTTCCTAATCTAGCAAAGCAGGATACCATTCAACCTCGGGTAATACAGAGAACACCACAAAGATATTCCTTAAGAAGAGCAACCCCAAGACACATAATCATTAGATTCACCAGGGTTGAAACAAAGGAGAAAATACTAAGGGCAGCCAGAGAGAAAGGTCAGGTTACCCACAAAGGGAAGCCTATTAGACTTACAGCAGATCTCTCAGTAGAAACCCTACAAGCCAGAAGAGAGTGGGGGCCGATATTTAACATCCTCAAAGAACAGAAATTTCAGCCCAGAATTTCATATCTTGCCAAACTAAGCTTCACAATTGAAGGAAAAATAAAATCTTTTATGAACAAGCAAGTACTCAGAGATTTTATTACCACCAGGCCTGCTTTACAAAAACTTCTGAAAGAAGCATTACACACAGAAAGGAACAACCAGTATTAGCCTTTCTAAAAATATACCAAAAAGTAAAGAATATCAACAGAAAGAAGAATTTACATCAACAAATGGATAAAATAGCCAGTTAACATCAAATGGCAGTAATCTTAAATGGAAATCGACTAAATTTTCTAATTAAAAGATACAGCCAAAATCTAACGGTATACTATATCCAGACCTATTTCATATCCAAAGATATACATAGACTAAAAACAAAGGGTTGGAGAAAGATTTACCAATCAAATAGAGAAAAAAAAAAACAACAAATAAACAAAAAGGAGTTGCAATTCATGCATTTGATAAAACAGATTTTAAACCAAAAAAGATAGAGTGGTATAAGGATCAATGCATTCTAACACCCAGATACATACGACCCATAAAGAGATTCAGACTTAATGAAACAGAAAATTAATAAGGATATCCAGAATCTGAACTCAGATCAGTAACAAGTAAATTTAATAAGCAAACTCTCCACTTTAGATAAATAAAATATACATTCTCCATTTTGAATACATAAAATAATGATCGGCCATTATTAATAGCCATTTATAGAATAAAGCAATATTTCTGTTCTCTCTCCCTCTTTTTCTTCCTCTCTTTTTCTTTCAAAAAAAAAGACCCTCTATATCCTTTCTCAAAAAAAAAAAAATAAATAAAAATAAAAAAAAAATAAAGGCTGAAGGGAAGAGGAAAAAAGAACATTTTCATCTTCCCCAGTGTTTCATTGCGGTTCATACCTTTCCCCCACCCACACAGCCCCTGGCAACCAGCAATGTTTTTGCCTTTTCTAGAATGTCATTCAATGAAATTTTGCAGTGGGTGTGGCTTGAGTCTGGCTTCTTTCACATAGTGTAATGCGCTTGAGATTCATCCATGTCATTACATTTAGCAGGAGTTTCTTTTTATTATTCCATTGCTGTGGATGCCTACTAGTTTGTATATCCATGCACCAGTCGATGGGAAGTTGAGTCGTTCCAAGTTCTGGAGACCATGAATAAAGTTGCTATAAATATTTGCAAACACGTTTTTCTGTGCATATATGTTTTTGTTTCCCTTCAGCAAATACCTACTAGTGGGATTACTGAGTTTTACAGTAAGTCTATTCCGAAGTTTATAAGAAACAGATCAACTCTTTCATGAAATGGCTATGCCATTTTACTGATTTGCTTTTTTTAAAAAGTAAATTTTATTTTGAGATACTTGTAGAACAACTTGCAGTTGTAAAGTAGACTACAGAGAAATACGGTGGTCCAATGGACCCTTTCCTCAGTTTCCCTCTGTGATGTCATCCCACGAAACTGTAGAATATCACAATCAGGATGGACACTGCTACAGTCAAGGTAAAAGTATTTTCACCACCAAAGAATCTTTTTTTTTTTTTTTTTTTTTTTTTTTTTTTTGAGATGGAGTCTCACTCTGTCACCAGGCTAGAGTGCAGTGGCTCAATCTTGACTCACTGTAACCTCTGCCTCCCGGGTTCAATCAATTCTCCTGCCTCAGCCTCCCTAGTAGCCGGGACTACAGGCACGTGCCACCATGCCCAGCTAATTTTTGTATTTTTAGGAAAGATGGGGTTTCACCATGTTGGCTAGGATGCTCTCAATCTCTTGACGTTGTGAGCCAACTACCTTGGCCTCCGAAAGTGCTGGGATTACAGGCGTGAGCCACTGCGCCCGGCCCCAGAGACTCTTTAATCTGGCCCTTTACAGCCCTCCCACCCCAGCCTCTCTCACAACCAGTAATCGGTTATTCATTTCTATCATTTTCTGTAACTTTTATTGTATCTATCAAGATTTATGGAATCATAAAGTATGTAACCTTTTGGGGCTTGCTTTGTTCATGCAGAATTCCCTGGAGATCCATTCAAGGTGTTGCCTGTAACAACAGCTGGATCCTTTGCATTACTGAGTGGTGTTCCACTGTGCAGATGTACACAGTGTGTTTAGCCCGTTCACCAGGCAGAGGAGATCTGGGTTGTTTTCAGGTTTGGGTTATTACAAAGGAAGTTGCCATAAACATTTGTGCACAGGCTTTTATGCAAACATGATTTTCTTTTCTTTTCTTTTCTTTTTTTCCCACTCTTATTGCCCAGGCTGGAGTGCAATGGTGTGATCTCAGCTCGCTGCAACATCCGCCTCCCGGGTTCAAGTGATTTTCCTGCCCCAGCCTCCCAAGTAGCTGTTACAGGCATGCACCACCACACCCATCTAATTTTGTATTTTTAGTAGACATGGGTTTTCTCCTTGTTGGTCAGGCTGGTAGTGAATTCCCGACCTCAGTTGATCCACCCGCCTCAGCCTCCCAAAGTTACAGGCATGCGCCACCGCACCCGGCCTACATGTTTTTATTTTCTGGGTTACATATTTGAGGTGCAATTGAAAGGTTGTATGCTAGATGCAGATTTGGTTTTGTCAGAAATAGCAAACCATTTCCCAGCCTGGTTGCAGCATTTTACATTCCCACCAGCAATGCGTGAATAATCCAGTTTCTCCACAACCACACCAGCTTTTCACTTCTTCAGTTTTTCATGGGTATTTACTTTACTCAAAGGGATCAGAAACATGCCCTTGAATTTTGTCATTTCTACAATTGAAAACTATTATTCCTGTTACGTTCTTCATTGTGTATCTCAGTGTCCCTTAGGTAAAGTATTGTCAAAAGCAGGACCAGACAAGGATAAAAGTCGGTCTTCCCTGTAAATTAGCGTGTTTGATTTGACACTCATAGCTCTACAAGGCACTCTGTTTCCGTTTCCTCCTGGGGGCTGTAATAAACAAGTATTATGTTAACTGTCAGTGCTTCCCGTTAGCCTCCTTTCATGGTTTGTTCATGTCCTTTTTATTATGCTTGCTATAAAGAATTCATTTGCCCAAGTCTTTCGGGCACTTCTTCGCCATGCTCCTACACTTACTGAATCTATCATGGTGTTTATAAATCTGAACTGTAATCATGCTCCTGTAGCTATCTCACCCACTATATGAGGAACTCCTTCAGAGAGACGCTCCTCTCTCACTGCCCTATTCCCACCCCCACGATGTTTTCTAAATACTTTTCATTCCTTTCTTGGATGTTTAAGAATCACTTATATGGATTTTATATGGGTTTTGCCTCAAGAAAGTCATGATTTAGGTTAAAAGGACATCAAAACTATGGTTCTGGATAATGATGAAACCATGTAAGATGTGATGAGTAATTTAAAAGAATTAAGATGCTTAAGGAGCTCAGAGATAGGAGAGATTGTATCTACAGTGGAGATATGAAAGGCTTATTTTAATGTTTTATGGCTTTTAAGAAAGCAATGCCTTCAGCTTTGACTATTTAAATCCTTTCAGGGATTAGACAGAGTATATATAAATTGCAGTTACCCACAGGGAAGGTGCCATGGGGAAAAAGTCTGTGGGTTATTTAGGGAAGGCTGGAGATGGAGCTGTGCCTGTTGGTAATGGCAGAGCTGAGGAGAGACCCAGGAGGGTATACACTGGGGGAAAGGAGAAGCATTACCTCTCTCAAGAAAAACCAATTCAGTAGAGTTGAATACTAAGAGAATTATGATTTTGAGATGAATGAAAGTACATCTGAGGCCACTCCAATGAGCCCAGTATATTTAGAGATTCTGAGGTTGGAATAGAAAGGGATTAATGGCCCTGAGACATCACAATGAGAATGTGGAGAACCGAGTGCTCCTCTGGCATCTGAGACACATGGGGACCTGGACTGATGGGGTCTACCTGATTGCAAAGTCTCTTCTCTTTCTTATCTTCCATAAGCCCCTTAAGATCAATGAAGGCAATACATGATGACTCAGAGAAGCCCCACGGACCTCAAACCCTACTCAACTGGTGTCCAATACCTGATGTAGTTAGTGACATTATTATTATTATTATTATTATTATTATTATTATTATTATTTACAGCCCAACCTCTAAACCAAAAGAAGAAATGGCAAAGTAAAAGAAAGGGGTTCTTGAGGGCTAAGGAGGCCCAGAACTCTGGTGGAAAAAAACAGAAAGAGTGTCACCGCAATGCTAACGATCCACCGTGGCTGCTTCCTTGCAGAATCTTTTGGGCCAGCAACTTCTAAAAAGATTGCCACTTGTAGACCAGGCTGGGTTTGACAATGGGGGCATTTGTGAACATATTGTTCATTGTTTATTGAATTATGAACAGTGAGAGAAGTTCCTCTCTGAACTCATCCTAAAGACCAGTTGAGCCTCAACTATTTCTTTTATCTTTTGTATTCTGTAATCATAGTTTCTTCTTTGCATTGACTGCTAGAAATTCAAAGGTGAACTTGTGGCCCTAATGTTGTATATAGCTGATATCCAAAGTTTGATCTCCACTTTTGTAGAAAATGAGTTCTATGGTAACCGTAATTATAGCCATGGCAGTACCTAATATTAACCAAGAGCCTGCAGAATTTTGAGGTCTTTGTTAAGCTTTTTACAAATTTTTACTAATTTTTATTACAATGCATCTTGTTGAATACCATTATTATCACAATATATAAGTATGGAAATAGAGACACAGTTAAATAACTTGTCCAAAGCCCTGCAGCTGTTAAGAGCCAGAGCCGGGATTTGAACCCATGAAGACTGGTCTGTCATGAAGAAACTTGTATTGTTATCTAAACATTATTATAATAAAATCCCCCAAAAGTACAAAAATATAACACAGATTTAGATTCAGTTATCCCAAATTTGTCAAATGCCCATGTGATCTTACACAAATTCCTCTACATCATTTGAAAACAGAGCTGATGGCATCTATCTCCTTGGTTGACTGGAGGATTAAATAACATAACGTGGGTTAAGTAGGTAACAGTACCTATCAGCTGGTGCTCATCAAGTGATAGCAAAGAGTGTTCTGGCCAAAGAGAAGACCTGGGTCTAATCCCAACTCCAGCTCCTATAAGTAAAATAGGGATGGTAGTCTTTTCACAAGCTCAGATAGGATCAGAGACGTGAAAATGCTTTGTAAAAGACAAATGGCTGAGCATTGTCAAGGGCTGTGATCTTAGGACGATGTTGGTCCTGCAGACCTCCAAAAGGCCTCACAGGCAGGTGGCAGGGGACAGATACATCTATTGATTGTCTTGTGTTTTTGCAACCTGAGTATGAGTTGCTGCAGACAAAACAAAATGATTTACATGGTTGTTGGACAGCACCTTGGCCAGGATTCTGTGTAGGTCTTGTTTGGAAAAGAGAGTTTCTTTGCCTTGGAGTGTCTTGTAGGTACCTCAAACTCAATATATCCAAACATGAACCCATTTTCTTTCATCTCAAATCTGATGCTTTCCTGGAGTTTTCATTCAAAGAAAGCTACCACCATCTACAGTGCTGCCCAGAGAGAAATCTAGAGTCTTGGTCTGTGTCTGCCTTCTGCTTCCCTCTATCCCCAAGCACAAGCATTCTTGGTGACTGGGTCTGCTGAATTGGCCTTCATGCTTCTCCTCTGACATGTTTCTTTGTTGCCTTCTCCATTGCCAACACATGCCACACACAGAAACTGGCTTCTAAAGCTTCATCTCTAGTCCTAAAGAAGGGATGTTTGTGGTGATGATCATCATGTTCAACATTTATTGAACCTGTGTTATGCCAGCACATTTATATGTGTGCACACACACACACACACACACACAAATATATGTGTATTTCACTTATTTAACTTATGAAACACTTATATAGTATTTATGCCAAATACTACTTTAAGGACATTGTACATATTAATCCATTTAATTCATATAACAACCCAAAGAGGTAAATGGTATTCTTATTCCCATTTTACAGATAATGGAACTGAGGCAGAGAAGTTAAGCAATTTATCCAAGCTTATACAAATAGAATCTGGCAGAGCTTGAATTTGAACCTAAGAGGTCTGGCTCCAGAGTCAGTGCTGAACTGCATGAGAGCTTGAGGAATAATCATCATAATAGTTAATGTTTTAAGTCAGCCATCTTGTCTGGATTTATAGAAAATGCAACAACCCTGAGATGCAAGTGTTATTACCTGCATTTTACAGAGAAGGAAGCAGGTTTAAGGTTCTTACAGAGAGAGCCCAAGGTCACACGTCCAGTAAGTGAAAGCAGAGGTGAGCTTCAGCCAGCAGTGTGAGGTTGAAAATGCAGGCACCTGCTGTGCCTGCAAAGTGCTGCTCTGTTTCAAATTACTAGATTTGATCTTGGTATATTTTAATCTGGAAAAAAAAAGCAAAACCTTATAGAACTCTAGAAAGTCAAAGATGAGAGGGACCTATGGGAGCCTCTTGTTGAGAAACCTCTTACACAGATGAAATATCCTAGATCCGTGAAATTTAAGAAACCTCCCTGAAGGTTCATATTCAGGAAATATTAGAGTCTCTCCTCACCCCTGTGTCTTCCAAAGTAAAACTCACGGGATTTAATGAGGTTTTCTTATTTTTCATGGCAAAATCCAAAAACATAAAAGCATAAAAAGATATACACAGTAGCAGTAATCAGCAAGCAATCATTCTCTCCTCTCTCTCTCTCTCTCTCTCTCTCTCTCTCTCTCTGTCTCTCTCTCTCCATTTGTAGGTCAAAAATTCCTATAATCAGCTACAAATTCTCACATCACCTCTACATTCTTATCAGTTTTTGCAGCTGGGAGATAAAGACCCACAATATCTTTGACTCAAGCAGACAGTTGCAGTGACGAATCTTTCCTTCCTGACAGAGGCTGAAACCACAAGATGGGCCCCCATGTTACAGCCAGTGACAAGAAGGGACCAGACCAGAGGGGAAAATGTCCGTGTCATGGAGATGACGTGATGGTGCATGTGAGGCGTGGCCCCACTTCTGCCTCTGTGGCTTACCCGGGCCTCCTCCTCTGACCTACTTCTCTGGCCACCAAAAGATGAGAGATGTTACACAGAGATGTCATAGAGCCAGACCTGATAGCATCAAGTCTGTTCCCATGAGATAAGCCTTCCCAAGCCTGGCCTGTCAGTCACTTAGAAGGCCAAGGTGCTGCTTTAGTTAATTTAAACAACAGCCTACTATTAGCTGAGGAATGCCTGTCCCCTGCACATTTCAGGGCTTCTTGGTCTGGGTTGAAAGGCTGACATTCATGGTAATGAATAGGATAGTTTTAGTCACTAGTCTATATCCCACAGGTATTCTGCCCAGGCATAATTGAGAAGGACAAGAAGAATGATAATAAGGGGACCCAAGACTTTATTCTTACGCACGAAGAATGCTGCTGGTGGTTACAGAGAAAACAATTTGACTTGTGTTTTTGTTAATCCTCTTCCCGTGCATCTGGGATGAGGATGTAGATGCTAAAATTCAAGCCAGACTTCTCTGGCTTCCTTTGGTAACTGCTGGATTCCATCTTCAGAAAGGACAGAGCACCAGTTTCTTTGTTTATTTTCCAGAGTAAAATACTGATTCATGTAAATGAACCATCGAAGTAGCCTTTTAGTTGACTTTGCATTTTCATAATGATTCCTACTTTTCTGGAAATCCAAGAGCAAGTTTCTCAAGATGTTAATAATCTAGAATATTTCACATGTATTTCATGTTGGTTCCATACTGATTATAATTCTCTCAATGGTTCTTTTTTGTCTTGCTTCCCAGTCTTTGAAAGTTAATCCTTTTTTACCTGATCAATGTTTACCCATCTTTCAAGATGCACCCTGAATTTTTTTAAACCTCACTGTTTCAAGGTTATTTTTGAAATGGGAAACTTAATTTTCTTGTGGGAGCTGGCAAAGTTTCCATTTTTTGGTGAAATAAGCATAAATGTGTATCACAGATACTATAAGCTCATGAAGAATAATCACCTTATGTAGAGCTTGATAAAATTTTATATACATCTATGTAATCACCATACAGATTAAGATAGAGAATATTTTCAGGACCCATGAAGTTCTTTTCCGTGCCTTTGTCATTAGTACTCCACCTCAGAATGGTCACATTTTGACTTCAATTACTGTCAGTTAGATTTTCTTATTCTTGAACTGCATATAAATATGGTTTGTACATTTTCTGTCTGGCTTATTTTGAATATACGATGCTTTGAAGATTCATCCAAATTATGTATGTATCAATGTTTGGTTACCTTTTTACTGGTATATAGTCGTCCATTATTTGACTGTACCACAATTTATGTATCCATTCTTCTGTTTATGATTAGTGGAGTTATTTTCAGCTTTTGGCAATTATGAATAAATCTGCCATAAATAAGCTTGTTTATTTCTTTTTGTGGGAAAATGTACTCATTTCTCTTGGGTATGAAACAATGAGTGGGAATGGTGGTTCATAGAGTAGGTCTACATTTAGATTTAGTAGACACAACCAACTAGTTATTAACTGTGTTTGTAACAATTTATATTCTCAGTATTTAAGATTTTCAGTGACAGTACATCCCCCCCAAATTTTGTATTATGGTAATTTTGTTATGTATTCTGGCTAATTTTTTTAGGTAAGTGTTGGTGTCTTTCCATTTGTCTGTTAGACACTTGGGCATGCACTTTGGCAAAGCCCCCGATTGAATCACCTGCCTCTTAAAAATTAGAGTTACTTGACTTTTTTCTTATTGGGCAAATCACTTGAACACACTCTTTAAAAGGAATTTATGCAAAGAGCCAATAAGCCCATTAAAAGATGCTCTTTTCTTTTACCAACCTCACAAAGAAAACAAAGATGAGGTATATCTTGAATAGGTCTTTGCCAACAGAGCGCCCTTGGCTCTGCTCCCTATTCACGGGTTTTATTGGAATCCCTTTTGAGCTAGAGCTAGAGATGAAGGTAGATGGACATGAGTGAGTCTGAACCCAATGCCCAGCTTCTAGAAAGCTGTCTCTTGGCACCCTTGTGCCCTTCCAAAATGGCACTTCTCCCTAAGCTTACTTTGGCTCTTCTGGTATTTGGGATGGGCACAAATTTTGATGCAAAATTGCCATTTTTGGCATTCAGGGTTCTACTTTTTACCACTGCTACTTATAGTTTTCTTGTGTAATCAGACAGAGGAAACATTATTTTAGCAATTGACACCAACATTCCTTGCTTGAACAAAAGCTTAGATAAGTGGTTGGTGTAGAGGGTTTGTGTATTGACAACAACTAAAATTTAAGGAGTTTTGCATGAGACAAGGGGAAGAATTGTCTTGCTCTGGAGGGCAGAAAAGAGGCAGTAGAGGGGTGAGGGCTACTAAGCCTCCTAAGGTCTTGCCAAAGCATTTTAAGATGATATCCACTCCTGCATTTTAAAATGCTGATGTGGTAGATTGTATTACTGTTCATCTATCTTTGGTGCCACCCTCTGTGGGAGGATTATACATCCCCACACTCTCAGTACTCAGTTCCAGCCATGTGACTTGCTTTAGTTAATAAATCATGAGTGAAATTGATGTGCGTGGTTTTCCAAGCAAAAGCTTTAAGAGTTTGTGACTGAGTGATTCCCTCTTCTGTGATGACTGGCCCTCTTCCAGATAACAAATGCTCTGTCGGCTTTGGTCCATGAAGAAGAAAATGGGAACAGAGCCAGAACTGACTGTGAAGTGCATTAGGGTGAACGAATAGTACAAATTTATTATTGGCGATCAGTAAGATTGGGGGTCATTTGTTAGCTTAGCCTCACCTGGTTGATTCAGTGCAGTTCTGCTACGTAAACCTTCCTTGTTCTCTGTGCCTCCAACCAGCTCCGCTTGAGCAAATTCTGTATTCACAAGTCCTTTGAAAGAATAGGCCGGGCGTGGTGGCTCAAGCCTGTAATCGCAGCACTTTGGGAGGCTGAGGTGGGTGGATCACAAGGTCAAGAGATCGAGACCATCCTGGCCAACATGGCGAAACTGTCTCTACTAAAAATACAAAAAATTAGCTGGGCATGGTGGCTTGTGCCTGTAATCCCAGCTACTCAGGAGGCCGAGGCAGGAGAATTGCCTGAACCCAGGAGGCGGAGGTTGAGGTGAGCCGAGATCGCGCCATTGCACTCCAGCCTGGGTGACAAGAGCGAAACTCCATCTCAAAAAAAAAAAAAAAAAGAATAATTTTTGTTGGTGAATCAAGGAAGATGAGATATTTTGGAACTGAGTTGAAGCACTCCTAAGATATCACCTTCTGAGCTAGAAGAAAAAGGATGCTTTTGCGAATATGAGTATCCTTACATTGCACAGAAATAGAATGGGAGATTGAACCAATTTTAGCCAGATATTCAAAAAGCAAGGGACTCCCGCCTAAAAACTAGGTTATCTTTGATGGGACTATCCTCTGAGATAACATGCACCAGCGCTCCTCTATATAACTTCCATGTCCAGTTGTTTTTTATTTTCTAGATTCGGTGTGGAGATTGAAGATGGTCATAGCCTTGACTGAAGAAAGAGATCAATATGCAGATCATCACCTGATAGGTTAAGATGAGAGATGGCTATACATGGCTAGGATAGGCCTGGGCTGGGGTCTCTGGGCCAGTGGATGATATTGGGGATTTAGGAAAGGGCATCATTATTTAGAGAAATGGGAGTCTACTACTTGCTGAAACCTGGCTATTTTATTTTCTTAAAATCTGTTCTTTCTAGAATAAAATTTCAGATGGTAACTTTCAGCTGCCTGTCAGGCTTATTGTTTGATGTGCTTTGAGTTTTTACCTTTTTTCTTTCTTTGCAGGCATTTTTTTTTTTTTGGTGGGGGGTGGTGTTGGGTAATTGGGAGAAGATACAGTAGAAGCTGCTGTCTAGGTATCGTGTAAGCTCTATTTCTGCAAAGAAAAATTTTGTACTAGAAAACTGTGAGAGAAGTGAGAGTCAACCTTTTCATGCCCTTTTCAAGCCCATGTCCCTAAATCTTGATGGGTGACCAAGCTCCTTCGTGGAGAGCTAGATCTTTATAGCAAGTGGCTCTTATTTCTTTGCTTAGTGGTATATAGCAATGCTTTAGAGTGACAACCTTTGGCTGGGGATTCTATTGGCCCAATGACAGAAACAGTGATTTTTTTTTTCTTCCTCTACATAATCTGGCTTTTTATTTATTTAAGGTGCAGGGCTTAATGCTCTTCTGAGTGAGCACGGTGGTGACTAGAGATTAGGTATCTCAGCTGCAGCTGATGGTTGTCAAGAGGAAATATTGGCTCTGGGTTATCATGCCTTCTCAGAATTTTCGAGAGGGAAAAAACCCTCTAAAGTTTAATATATTGGCAAATAACTAAATATTTAGAAAATGGTCTGGGACAAGCACACCCAGGCTGCTGCTGATGCCTGCCCCCAAGGACCCCAGAGTGTAGTTTCTCCTTTAGGTTGTGGCATCTTTTCCTGGTGGCTCCTTCCTTGGTGAGCCCGCATTCCCGCACAGGGACTTGGGCTGGGCCAGGGATCAGAGGAGTCTCATTCAGTCTGAAATTTGCTTTGTGTCTTCCAGGCCATGAATAACTCTCTGTGCCCAGGGGCTGCTTCTCCTCTTTCCCAGAGTCTACCTGTCTTTGCAGCATCCAGGTCTCAGAGAACTGACCACACTGGTGGTAGCAGCAGGGTGCCCTGCTGCGGGTGTCTCTATATCTCTGATGACTCCTCATTTATCTTTCCCTTCCTGGTCATTCCTCTGAGCTTCAGACTGAAATCTCCAGCTGTGGATCTGAATCTCTTCTTCCATCAGACTTGACTTATCCCAAATGGAGCTCCACTCCGGCTGCCCCCGCCAACCTTTGTAATCCATTTGTGTTCCTGTTTTCCCATTCTTCCTAAGCAAATCTGCATACCTTCTTGAGAAAAAAAGCCAATGTTTTCCTTGAGTATTTTTTTTATGCAACTTCATCTACCAAAAGGACAAAAAATATTAAAAAATATATCTGGAATCCCCCATAACTTCCATGACACAATAAACTGCCATTATCTGTTGCCCAGATTACTGAACTTATCTTGAAACCCTTCTCTCTGCTTCTCAAAGAGTCTTCATTTAGCAATTCAGATTAGTTCACTTAACAACAAAAACAAAAACAAAAACAAAAAACAAACAAGAAAACCTCTCTTGGCATTTCATTGCTCCCAGGACAGAGCCAAAGTCCCCTACCAGACCTACAGAGGCTCTCCGCTACCAATCTGCCTCCGTCTGTACCAGCAGTCTCCATCTAGTGCCAATCTCTCCTAACTCCCCTACCCCTGGCCACACTGGCCTTTGCCAGTGTGCAAGTTTCATTCCTACCCACAGCCTTCGCACCAGCTGCTTCCTATGCCTCGGGGGCTCCCTGGGCTTTCTTCCTAGTTGCTTCTGCACATGGTCTGGGTCACAGCTTCAAGCCACCTCCTCAGAGAGGTCACCCGTGGCCAGCACCTCCCCGGTCACATGCCGTATCACTCTCCTTTACTTCTTCAGAGGACTTGTCAATATTTAAATTACATCAGCTCCCCAAGACTCATTCCAAATGTCTGTACACAACCTACATGATGGTAGTTTGACAAAGTTGTGTTGTTTTAAGCCACAGAGATTGTAGTGATACGTTTCAGCAGTCATAGGAACTGAATACAATAATGGTTTCATTTTTCATGATCATCAGCAATGTCTGAGATTTCCAGGGAATCCGACGCCTAGTCCCTCTGGGGATCAGAATAGGAGGGAAAGAAATGATGATTTTATAGGAGCACTCCATACCAGCAGAGATAATACTGTTGTATTCCCATTTTTGGACACAGTGTATGGCACTTGGTTCACAGTAATTAGTTCTTGAATAAATATATATGGTATCTCCTCTAGGCTCCCTGAAATATTTAAAAGAAACTTTTAAGAGGGCCTGGAATTCCCCAAAGGGTGGGAATTGAGGCAGGCAAATACCACAGGTCCTCAGCAGTTACAGGGGACCAGGCCTGAGAACTGTAAATCCCAAAATTCACCAGCAAAAATAAAATGGTAGAATAGATTGAAGATGTCATCCCCAAGTCATATTTCAATCATCAGGCACACATTTCCTGTGCATAGCTTTCTAAGAAAAGTCTTTGAAAGTTTATTCACGCAATTTTGCTTTTTCATGTGAGAGCTGTTACTCTTTTTATGCTGTTTATCTTTCACAAAATCTGTCGTGTCCCTAGTCCCTAGTAATGGTGGCAAATCACAGAGCCGTGCAGACCCAAGGCTCACTCACTGCTCAAGCACCTTGGTGGACACACAGTCCAGGTGATGTTTCACAAAGTACAAATGAATACCCACATGGGTGTTTGGACTTTTTTTGGGTGTTACATTATGAATCCATGCTTGTAATTATAATTGTGAGCCTAGTTCTAACCCAAGAAGAATCTGGCTCTCGGAAACATGGATGAAAGTTTGGGAACTCCCCCAAACACCAATAAATCACAGGGGGCACACATCTGACCTCAGAGTGACAGCTAATGTCTGGAATAGTGCTGGGCTGGCACTGCCTGTAGACTCATGTGAAGGGACATATAACACACTCATGGATCCTCATTGCTGCTTTTGGAACATACCAATTCATAGTAGCAATTTTTAGTGTCTCATTGAAAAATAAAAAATCAGATAAGTTGTGGTGGCTCACGTCTGTAATACTAGAACTTTGGGAGGCTGAGGCAGGCGGATCTCTTGAGCCTGGAAGGTTGAGACAAACCTGGAAAATTTGTAGAAAACTCCGCTTCTACAAAAATATACAAAAAAATTGGCCTGGTGTAGGGGTGCATGCCTATAGTCAGCTACCCTGAATGCTGAGGTGGGAGGATCGCTTGAGCCTGGGAGGTCGGGGCTGCAGTGAGCAGAGATGACACTCCAGCACTCCAGCCTGGGTGACAGAGCGAGATCTTGACCAAAATAAATAAATAAATAAATAACAGAAAACTTCAGTTTTTTTCTCCTATGGATTGTTTTTCTGAGTTTAACTGCTCATTATTCCCTTCCTTGGTAGAACCAGGATTTTAGAACCAGTTCAACTTTTCACCAGGCTCTTTACTTCTGTCCTTCCTAACCAAAAGAAGTTCACTAAAGATTTAAGAATGGTTATTTGGGCCAGGGGTGGTGGCTCACGCCTGTAATCCCAGTACTTTGGCGGCTGAGGTGGGTGGATCACCTGAGGTTGGGAGTTTGAGACCAGCTGGCCAACATGGAGAAATCCCGTCTCTACTGAAAATACAAAAATTAGCTGGGTGTGGTGGCACACATCTGTAATCTCAAGAAGCCGAGGCAGAATTGCTTGAACCCGGGAGGCGGAGGTTGCAGTGAGCTGAGATCGTGCCACTGCACTCCAGCCTGGGCGACAAAGCGCGACTCTGTCTCAAAAATAAATAAATAAATAAATGCAAATAAGTAAATAAATAGAAAGAATGTCTTTTTGGTTTGCAGTTATTGTTTTGCAACTTTTACCTCATATCCTCTAGAGGAAATTCTCTTCACTGGCTCTTGAATCAGCTCTGACAGCTCCGAGTGCCAGGACCCTGGGTAATTAGTGGCACTCAGAAGGAAAGTGGCATTTACATCTGATTACCTTTGGAAACTTGCATCTGGGGTTTCCTGCAGAGAAAGCTAGGTTGGATTTCAAAGTCAGTCACTGCCTCATCTTCCAGGATCACTGATTAGAAACAGGCTGTTCCCCAAGGCCATTTCCATTTCTATGGCAGGCTTTGAATAGAACTAATACATTTTAGAAATGCAAATGGGTTTAATTTGAGCAAAGTGAATGACAGGCTAAGCTAGAATCTTACTTTTTACCAGTTGCTTCCTGCAGCAATCTTTCAGGCAGATGTTTTTGGCAAAAGGATAATGCCAAGTTCACATAATGATGATAAGGGGTCACAATGCTTGCTTTGCCGCTTCGGAAGTCCCATTTAACAACTGCTCCCAGTACAGCATGAGAAATGACCCAGAGTACAGCCATCGCAAGAGCAGTGTGCTCTACAGAAGGTGCATCCACAGATGGCGGGCCAGCCGGCTCCCAATATAGTTTTTTAACATAAATGATGAAAATAAAAACTTTAAAGAAAAGCCAACATCAGTACTAGCTCTTTGTGCATGACAAAGTGCTTCACATACATCATTTTATTTTATTAGACTCCTTGTTCTTTTAAGTAAGGCATGAAGGAAGGACACACATTGTGTGCACTGGGGACACACATCCCGGCTCTGCCCAGTGTCAGGGCCCAATCTCCTCACGGTGCAGGATTCCAGCAGTGAGAGAGAAATGTCAGGGGGGAGTGAGAGAGAGACCCTTCTGTGCCTGTCAAAACGTCAGAGGCCTTTGAACCAGAGCAACTCCATCTTGAATAGGGGCTGGGTAAAATGAGGACAAGACCTGCTGGGCTGCATTCCCAGTAGGTCTGGTGTTCTTAGTCACAGGATGAGATAGGAGATTGGCACCAGAAACAGGCCATAGAGACCATGCTGACAAAATAGCATGTGGTAAAGAAGCCTGCCAAATCCCACCAAAACAAAGACGGCAAGGAAAGTGCTCCCTTTAAAATAGCCAATTGGAATTTGACTAGACTGTGCAGTCTACCCCTAGCCCAATAGGGGAATGACACAGCAGTAGGGGCGACCACTGTCAGGCATAAGTGCCCCTTCCTTCCTTGTTTAGGTATGTGCTCGACATTGCTCCATCTGTGAGCCACACCCTTCTATGGAAGTAAATTGCCTTGCTGAGGAAATATATATTCAAGTGCTACTTCTTTTGTGGCATTGAAAATTCTACTTATAACATTAGCATGCTAAGAGACTCTCACCAGCACCATCACAGTTTACAAATGCTTCAGCAATATCAGGAAGTCACCCTATGGGGTCTAAAAGTGGGATGAAGCCTCCATTTTGAGAATTGCCTACCTCTTCCTGGAAAACTCATGAACACTCCACCTTTAGTTTAGCATATAATCAAGAAATAACTATAGGTATTTTTAGTCCAGCAGCCCAAGCTGCTGCTCTGCCTATGGAGTAGCCATTCTTTATCCTTGACTTTCTTTATAAACTTGCTTTCACTTTATGGACTCCGCAGAAATTATTTCTTGTGTGAGATCCATCACCCTCTCTTGGGGTCTGAATCAGCACTCCCTTCCAGTAACAAACACACTCCAGCCAGGTGAGCATATATCACTCCTGTATACAGGACCCTCCAAGGCACTACAATTTTCTGGATAAACCTGGACCTTCAAAGTCACCTGATAAAGGTTCAGAAAATATGTAGGCTTCAGATATCAAAGTATATTTTTTGAGAGCCTTGAATCTAAAGCTTGGTAGGTTATTTATTACACCATGATTCTAAGTTCCATTATTACCCTATAATTTTTATGAACAGCACTGACTGGTATTACATGAAAAGAATCAGTGGTTAATATGTGTTGTCAATATCCATGCTATTAATGCTCGCTTTAATCCATATGACACATAATAGTTTATGAAGGATTTTTATATCTGTGGTCTAATTTGGGCTGCACAGCCACACCATGAAGCAGGTATTAGAAATCGCACTTTTCAGATGAGGATACAAACCATGTTGGCTTATCTGCAGACACTGAGAAAGTAATTTGTGCATGTAAGACATGAATCCACATTTTTCTCGAACTCTCCAAACCTTTCATCCCTCCTACTTGGACTCAAACGATAAGACCTTTCATTTAAAAAAATAAAAATTCCTGAGAACTAGTGACCAGGGTGGCCTCTAGAAATGTTGAAAGAATGCTGACAAAAATAAAAAGGGATACTGATTTTGAAAATGCATCCCCCTTAGGAGGAATCCTGTGAGGGAACCACCTCCTGTTGTTTTACACATGAACAGTCTGAGGAATTAGTGACAAAGCCATGATCATAAAGTTAATATGTAATATGTAGCTCAGCTCTAAGAGCTTTAGAAATTTTTTTCTATTAAACCATGTTTATCTCAAAGCCTGTTACCTTTGATTAGGTTAGAAGGAGGAACAAAAGTTTTTATAAATTTGGAAAACTAAACTGAAACCGCAACAAAAAATACAGTAGTCTAACCTGGACATGGTGTTACTCGGAAACACTCCCTCAACATCTTCCAACCTCACCATTTCTCTCTTACATTTGCTCTCAGATACGCAAGCTTCTTTGATTCCAGGGTTTAATCTTTACATCCATTTTTATATTGGATTTTAGAATCCAGTTGCTTTTATCTATAATATCACGAGATGAATGTATTAAGAATACATTGACGTTTCCTAACGGTCTATACTTGTATCTGTTTCAAAGCAAACATGAGGGTAAATCTCAATACATGAGATATACAGACATTCCTAAACAACTGGGTAGATTGTGGGGCCGGGTACTGTAGTTCACGTCTATAATTCCAGCACTTTGAGAGGCCAAGGCAGATGGATTATTCCTTGGACAGTCTCAATTGCCCAGGTCAGGACTTTGAGATGAGCCTGGCCAACATGATGAAAACCCATTTCTACTAAAAATACAAAAATTAGCTGGGTGTGGTGGTATACATCTGTAATCCCAGCTACCTGGGAGGCTGAGGCAGGAGGATCATTTGAATCCAGGAGGTGGAGGTTGAAGTGAGCTGAGATAGCACAACTGCACTCCAGCCTAGGCCACAGATCGAGACTCCATCTAAAACAAATACCGAAAAATGGATAGATGCAAGCATGAACACAGAATTTCCTATATGTTCATAGTTACATTTTATAAAATATAGGCAGAACTGTGATTAGTATATACTGTAAAGAATAAAAAATAGCACATGAAAATTATTTTTTTCCTAGACAGAAATCTCTTTACAATTTATCTTATTATGAAAGTATATCAGTTAACCATTAACACATCAAACAATACAGAAGTATCTACTTTCCTGAGAGAACTGTAAGTAACTATATACTTACAGTTTGGCAAATATACTTTAGCTTTTAGGCTTTTTAATGTGGTTAATAACATATATGTGAATACTACATTATCATCAATAAAAGTAGAGTTATATATACTAGTTTTGTGAACTAATTTTTACATTGAACAATAATGTTCTATATTTATATATCTTTCTATGTATCCATATACTTATATATACTTTTTGTTTTTTGTTTTTATTTTTATTTTTTAAAAGAATACTTGCTCTGTTGCCCAGGCTGGAGTGTAGTGGTGTGATCTCAGCTCACTGCAACCTCTGCCTCTTGGATTCAAGTGATTCTCATGCCTCAGGTTCCTGAATAGCTGGGACTGCAGGCACACACCGCCATGCCCAACTAATTTTGTTTATTTTAGCAGAATTTTTTTGTATTTTAGCACTGTGCTATCCAGGCTGGTCTTGAACTCCTGAGCTCGGGCAATCTGCTTGCCTTGTCCTCCCAAAGTGCTAGGATTACAGGCATGAGCCACTGCACCTGGCTGATATATATAATTCTGTATTTATGTTGTTAAACTGGGTTTAGCCTAAAGCTGCCTCCTTACATATTTTAAGTTCTGCCTCAAGGTTTCTATATACAGACTGAACTGTAACCTAACTTGGCATGTAAACAGTATGCAACCTACTCTTATACCAATCACTGTGTTTTGGCCACTCACAGGTGGTCAACTGTTAAAACAGTGCTCAAATAAGCCAGAAGCCAAACTGTAACCAATCCAGCTATGTCTAGACCTTACTTCTGTTTTCTGTATGTCTCTTGCCTTTTCCTGCCCATAAACTTTCTTCAACCACACTGTAGCACCAGAATCTCTTTGAACCTATTTTGGTTCAGGGGGCTTCATGATCGTGAATCATGCTCCACTCAATTAAACTCTGTTACATTTAATTTGTCTAAAGTTTTCCTTAAACAACATCTATAACTCTGTACTCATATATGTGTGTGTTTCTATATATCTTATCTTTTTACCATATATATAATATTCTTTAAATGTGCTATAACTTACTTATATCACATGATAGACAATTTGGATGTTTCTAGTGTCTCACTGTTAAGGATAATGATGCAATGAATATGCTTTATATATTCACTTGAATAATTAGTCAGTTACTTCCTTCATTAGTCAGGGTTGGCCAGAGAAACAGAACCAATAGGATAGATAGATATTGGCTTGAGCAACTTTGGAGGCTGAGAAGTGCCATGATCTGCCATCCACAAGCTGTAAAACTAGGGAAGCTGGTAGTATAGTTCAGTTCAAGTTCAAATGCCAGAGAGTGAGAAGTGCTGATATCTGAAGACAGAGGGTGGATGTCTCGGCTCAAAGAGAATCTGCCTTTCTTCTCCTTTTCATTCTATATAGGTTCTCAACAGATTAGAGGATGCCCACTGACATGGGTGAAGGTGGATCCTTTTTTACTCTGTTTGTTGATTTAAATGCTAATCTCATCTGGAAACACCTTCACAGATATACCCTTAAGTAATGTCTTACCAGCTATCTGGGCATCCCTTAGCCCAGTCAAGTTGACTCATAAAGCTAACCATTACATTGTCTTAGGCAGAAATCCCCCTAAGTGGAATTGCTAGGTTATTTCAGGTTTTGACACATATTGCTCAATTGCCCTCTAGTAAGACTTTAGAGAAATTAATTGAGCATCAGTAGAGTATGTGCTTTCTCCTTCAGAAAATACTACAATTAAAAATGTCAAAAGATAAAATCAGTCATGGAGATAAATTTAAATATAATATAAATTAGAGCCATTCAGAGCAAGTCTGAGATGGTCAATAGTAAGTTGTGATTGTCCAGGTGCATGATAATAAACACCTGAGGCAGAACTGTGGCAAAAACCCTAGGGAGGGGGCACACATTTAGGTGGGAGAATCGACAGACCACTGATGTAAGAAAATGGGGAGATGGAGAGTCTTCAAGAAGAAAAAGGAGTAGGATCATGGTATGTTTGAATCAGTACAGGAATCTTGTCCTTCTAGTTCATTCTTTGAGTATCCGCTTGAGGCCAGGCACACAGCTCTCACTACCTGTCTTATTTCCCATTTCTTTGAGGCATTTTATATACAGGGCCAGGCCTCCAATATCACCAAAACCTTAATGTTCATCTCCCTAAGGAGTTTCTCCCTCACCCTTTCTTTTCAGTTAAGACCTCTCTTCCCAGGCAAACACACTGTGAAATCATGGTCATTTCTTCACCTGGGTTTCAACTTCCTCCTTGACCCTAACCTCAGATGTGTGCCTCCCCATCCTGGGCCCTCGCATTTTTTGCTTTGTTCTTGAATGAACAACCTCATTCTCAGGTTCTCTGCCACAAAGGACTTCCCATTCTCCTTTACTGTGCTTGCAAAATCACAGTGAGGACCTGTTATGATAACGGCAATCAGGGTGTCCATAAATCCTGGGAGTAGGATCATGGTATGTTTGAATCAGTACAGGAATCTTGTCCTTCTAGTTCATTCTTTGAGTATCCGCTTGAGGCCAGGCACACAGCTCTCACTACCTGTCTTATTTCATTTAGTCATCACATGGACTTGGAGCCATTTGTTTATTCAGACAGGCAACACATATATGTGCCCTGTTGTATGCACTAAAAATAATGTAATGAACACAGCATCAAGATCCTGCCCCTAGGATGATTACATTATGGTGGGTAAAATAGACCCTAAACAGATACATAGATATGTGAAATAATTATGGGCAATGGTGACTGTTAGGAATGAAAGTTAAATGAGGTGAGAGCAAAGCGGATGATGAGGAAATAGAGAGAATGAGAGTGGCTGTTTTAGATGGAAAGGTGGGAGAAAGTCTCTCTGAGAGGTGGCCTTGGAGGGATGGCCTTACTAAGGGGAGGGATCAAACTCCATAAAGCAAGGGAAAAAGCAGAGAAAACAGCACATATAGAAGTCCTGGGTAGAAAAGAGCTTGGCATGTTTGAAGAAGGGACAGTCAGTGTGTCTAAAGCCACTGAGCAGAGGGGACAGTGAGCAGACATGTGGTAGGAAGGTGGGCAGGGCAGGCCCTAGGGCCTTGGAGCCATGTCCAGAGCTTCACAGATTTGGTTCTGCTTGTGTTAGGAGGCCACTGGTGATGGTTGAGCTAGGGAATGTGCTTATTTGCAATTTACATATTTTAGCAGATTGCTTGGATTTTGTGGGGAGAAAAGATGGGCAGTGGGGCACTGGGAGTAACAGGGCAAGAGTGTGAACAGTTAATGGTTTATTGTTGTCAGGCAAGAGTTGATGCTGGCTTATGTTGAACTCATTTATTAGACGAGGCAATGGTAACTCTTAGAGGTTATACTGTTGTCACAGCATCTCTAACCTTTCAAACAGCCCTCCATGGATACTTTTCTGAATCAAGCTGAAAAAAAGAGCTTAAAGTGACTTGCCCAAGTGTAAAACAATAATTAATGGATAGTTTCGTCGTTCAAGGTCAAGTCTGCTTGGCTCTAAGTCCAGGACTCTTTCCTCTGAGTGTGAATGATGTTTGTAATACAATACAAGCTGATCTGCATGTTATTTTCCATTAATGATAGAATTTTGATTGATAATATTAATCAAAAAAGAAATGAGAGAATATGCTATCTTTTATTATTATTGGCTAACAATACTTCATTTTCAGATTCTGGAGTTATAACACTTGTTTTATAGAAAAAATTAAATGTAATAACCAAGAATAGGCACTTCTAAGAATAGAAGTGCCTAACTAATGTCCTTAATCAAGGAGGACTCAATCTCTAATTTTTAATATTAAAAAACCCAGAGTTAATAGTTAAGTTACTTAATATATTACGTTCCAGACACTGTATGCTTTGCATATTTATAACTAGTCTTTAATAGGAGACTTCAGCTGGTACTACTGCCTTCAACTTATTGATGAGAAAAAAATAAGCTCATTGAGTTTAAGTAACTTACCTGTGACTATAAAGCTGCTAAATGTCAAAACAGGAATTAAAACTCTGAAATGTCTCTATGGGGAAGAGAAGAAATCGGTGGTGGTTTCCAGCAGTCTGGTCCCTTAGGGCTCCTGCCTTTCCTGCCTCACCAAGCCCAGAATTAAAGCCACGTGGAAGTGGATGGCTCAGTGTGGGCAGAGCTGAGCCATCTCATGGAGCCAGCATGGTAGGTGAAAATCCAGGGTGGATTGAGGTGTGTGCTGTTTGCTTTAAGAACTAGTCACAATTCCATCGTGACATTGGTTTGAATTAAAATGAACACAATGAAAAATAAAATAGACCCAGTTTTTAAAAAAATCATGCAGTAGGCAAAGAAGATAGATTTGAGTAGGACAGGTGCGGGGTGTGTGTGTGTAAACAATTTTTATTTTCAGATTGCCTTGTTGTAGACAAAGCATTGAAACATGAAAGGAAAAAATTATACCCTTTGCAACATAAATTAGTTACATCTCTTTCTCGTACTCCCCTTTTCTTTTTATTTCCTTCTTCTGCCCCTGTTAAAATAATTTTGTTTTCCATACAAGTATTGTTGTTGTTTTTTATGTGATTGTATTCCTGTAAATAATTGAAATCTCCTTTCATCTGAAAAATTGGGAGTGTTATCTGAAATTCCCCAGTTTATTACTTAGAAAGGATAGAATTTTTCTTCTCATCTATCATTCATAGTTTGCTACTGTGAGTTCACAAAGCCAGGAGCTTTCAAAAAGTGGAAAGTAATATTGGGGAAGTAGGCAGAAAAAGAATGCTGACATTCTGAGAGAGGATTCTGATACCCTGCTGGCCATCTGTGTAATCATTCTTCTGGTGAGTGAGAAGCAGAAATAAATCAGTGATTTTACTTTGAAAATTTTCTATTACATAGGGAGGAGGGTTGTGAGCACAGCAGACTGACACATTTACTTTTCTTAGCAATGGAAGGTCTTTACATTTGCAAAGAAAAGAAAACAATTGAAAGAATGTTAGGGGTTGGAACATCTCCAAAAGCTTGGCATAGTCATAGCTGGTATATGGAACTAATCATACCTACTCTCTTCTCCCCACAAGTTGGTTTCAAATAAATGATATGCCAGTAAAGAATACGCATGGAAAATTATAAATTACTGTATACATAGAGCAGATTAACTGCATGTGATACTGACAACTAAACTGTTAGTTTTATGAGAAAGCCCCTGGGCGTGGTGCCTGCCTCCTTGACACCCTTACATCTGGAATGATATCCCCTCTTCTCCGGACTACAGGGTCTGGTTACCTCAATGCAGTGTATTACTGGCGAGCTTGACCAGTAACGTAGGCCTGGGCTCTATTATCCTTGTCACCCTCATGCTTTTAATTTTTATCTATCTGATCTTGACTTTATTTTTGGATTTATTTTATTCGAATTTGGTGATGTCGATTCTAAACTAAATCACTCAGTTCTCAGTTTGTTCTGTGTTGAGACTGGGCTTTCATTCTGAAAGTCCTTCAGCTTGGGCAGCTGTACCTTGCTCCACAGCTGGGAATAAGCTATACCCTGTCCTTGGCTCCTTTTCCTCCCTAAATGTGGCCGAAGTAGAGAGATAAGACCTTACACTCAGAAATGTCCTATCTAAGTGACAGTCTCCATCTCCATCTCATTCGTAGTTCTTCTGTCCGTACCCTTTTCTCCGTATCTTCGCAACCTTGAGATTTGTACGCTGTATTTTCCTAGGCTTGATGTTTGACACTAACTCCGGCTAG
Source organism: Saguinus oedipus (assembly GCA_031835075.1). Classification (NCBI taxonomy): domain Eukaryota; kingdom Metazoa; phylum Chordata; class Mammalia; order Primates; family Cebidae; genus Saguinus; species Saguinus oedipus. Next base: position 23,172 of record JASSZA010000358.1, on the reverse strand, counting down.
AATTTTTTCCCCTATCAACCATTCTTATCGCATGTAATTTTTTTTTTTTTTTTTTTTTAATGTTCTGGGAAACCACCTTCCTAGTTTAGCTGAACTTCCTAGACCCCAGTCCTGACATTCTCTCCAGGACTAGCAGAGGATTTGTCCAGGAGCTCAAGGAAAATATTGTCTTCTGTTCTTTGTGTACTCAGGGGCTTAACCTTTCGGGGACCTGGAAACACATGTGTAAATATCAAGTAGACGAAAACCACGGGCTAAATGAGAGATAGTTTTATTACATGCTGCTCCTGCAGGAACTTACCGAGTCCACACAAAAAGTTTGCTTTGTTTGAGCAGACAAGTCTTTACCGATTATTTGATACTAGGATTAACTTGATATTGGTGCTGTTATTGCAAGGTGGGTTTATACCAAACTATTTTCAACTGGTGACGTTTATTCTCATTCTTCTAGTTCAAGTGAAATATAATCATTCTATTACATCCTGGGTTTATCCTCCCCCATGGGAATTGTTTCTCCCTTTCCTTAACTATATTATTTATATTTATCTCTAGTCTTTTTTTTCTCTGCCTTGTATCACCATTAATTGGATAAATGTCAGTCATCAGACTGAGATTATCATCTGTAGAATGGAGATAATAGTATCTACTTCATAGAATTGATATAAGGCTTAAAGACACAGCTATGTATTCAACATTTTAGTTTGTATAATGACCGTTATTATTGTTATTTAAGATGCAAAATAAATTTTATCTGTATCTCTATAAATCACCCTGTTCCTTGTGGCATTCAAAGTTCTTTATATGAATGACTATTTGCCAAAATCAATTTACTGCAGTATTCATTATCCAAAACTACAAAGGGTTGAAAAACTCTTTTGAGATTATTTACTTTTACTCATTTAGTTACAAATTAATTTTACTATAACTAGATTATGGACAAGTAAATTAGGGAAGCTGTTAGTGCTAGGGTTAAGAAAGATTTTCTCCTATTAAATGAGAAATCCATATGGACATCAATTTATTCTTATGTCTCTAGCATACAATATAATAAATGTCAACACATGATGGTTTCTTGAATAAAAGTGAAAAACTTGTTTCACTAATTTGGGGTATAAAAGAGGGGACATTTATTTTAATATAAAAATTAAATCTCCAAGCCCCCACCTTGCCAACCATGAGTATCTTTCTCTCGTTCCAGAGTATCCCTGCCTAACTCTCTTTGTGACAGTTCCATTTCATGAATCCCAGACATCCTTACTTCATCCATGGAATTTGTCTTGGCTGGCTGAGTGCTGAGATAGAATATAGAGAAAAGGTCCTTGAAGGAGCCCATTCTCTTTAACTGTTTTGCTGTCACCATTGGCTTATCTGAATCCAGTGCCTGCCTTGTCTGATATCTTTGATTGCCTGGACACACCTCCATACAAATCTGGTGGCCCAAATACAGAGTGCTTCAATGGCAGTGGAAACTGTCACCCTCAGTGGGTTAGCAGAAGGTGCAGAGGGAGAAGGCAGTTTCTCTGCATTCCGGGGACTTGCTTTAGTGATGGTTGTTCCCATTTGACATCTCCATCTCACCTCTATAGCTCCGCAGCTCTTCCGGTTTTCGTGTTCACAAATGATCATGAGGCATTGGTGGCCACACCCAGTGCAGGTGTTCCTGAGTCAGGAGGGCTCCCAGCCTTTTTGCACACAGCCCTTTCCCATAATTTTTTTTGTCTTGGCAGTGAATGAGGAAGTTCCTCCATCTTTCAATCCTAAGGTCCGTCTCATTTCTTGTCCAGGGTTATTTATATGTCTTTTAGGGTGAAAACTTCTCCTGTCAAAAATTAACAGATACATGAACCCTATCAGGGTAATTAAGCAGTTACCTTATAATCTATCACTAAAATCACAGGATCATGAATGCTCTTTCATTAGGATATGAATTCTTAGGTTTAACCAATAAACCCTGCACTATGACTTTAAAGAACAAATTGAACAAAACGACATATTTTTATGCATTGGTAACTTGGTGCACCATTGAGTAATTGTGTATACTTTTGCCTATCTTCAAGCTCTCATTATATTTCCCATGTTTTTTTTAATTATTTGTGCATTTTTCCATGCTTTCATTGGGAACATTTATTTTGGTTTATCTTTCTAAGCTTAGGGTTGCCTCAAATCTGCACAGAACATAACTTTTACAAGAGCTTTAATCCTGACTTCAGAATTTCTATCAAATGATGGCAATATAATGTTATGAGGTAGCAAAAATTATGCTTACATTACATAAGAGTAATTAAAATAAATTTGCAGTCTAACATGGTGAAAACAAAATCAAAATAAGTAAAATAGGAATAACTATCTGAAATGAACATAAAATTAAAATGCATTTTAGTAACAGATCTAGAAAATGGAAAAACTACTTTAACATAGATTAAAAAAATCAGTGGAGAGTTGCCAAGAAATCATCATTCAAAGTTGTGATTCTCAGCATTTTTCTGAAATTATTTTATTTTACATGAAAATTAGATATGTCATAACATTTTTAGAAAAGTGGAAGCTAGCATAATTGAAGTTGAAGGCAAATTAGAATTAGGAAAGAAAAAGTATGAAGAAAATTCTATAGCAACATAAAAGATAGGCATGATTGTTTTAAAAATAAATTAAATGCTGAGGCACAGATGCCAATGCTTAAAAAGATTCATACAAAGCTTGAATACTGGATCATTGTGTTCAAAAATTAACATTATGTGAAGAAAGTTTTGACTGAGAACACTTGTCATTTTGGTCAATTTATTTTTGACAAATTTACTCTTTAATTATCATCAGCTTTCAGAAAAACATGTCGATCTTACCACAGAACTCAGTCTGGTAATAATCACAAACAGCCCAGACAGCTTCCAAGGGGTATTAGACCAGTACAGACACTGGTGTCTGATAGACCCTGGGAGACCATAGGACTGTTACCCAGGGAAAATTCTGTAATCTCTCAGAGCTCTGTTTCTTCTTGGAAAATGTGGGAAATTACACAAGATGACCAATTTTTAAATAATGCATAAACAGAAAGCTTTATTGGAACAAATGTACAGGATGATTACAATATGGTGTTATTTTTACCATTATTACTGCAATGGTTGAATCCTATTCCAATCTTACTTTAAAATACAACACGTTTTGGTTGCAATGAGCCGAGATGGCGCCATTGCACTCCAGCCTGGGTAACAAGAGCGAAACTCCGTCTCAAAAAAAAAATAAAACACATTTTAAGGCAAGAAGTACATTCTAGTCACTGCTAATACAAACGCGACAGGCATATAGTACTCAAAAGAATCTCAGTGGAATTTCTAAACTCTCTGTAGTTGAGCATCACCTCCTAGTTAGCTCTCTGTTCAATGCCACTAGTCCTATAAATATCACTACAATGCTTGATTAAAGTGGCTCTTACACTCATTCTTGGACTCATTCATTGTCTTGTCCATTTATTCATTTGCTTAACAAAGTTTGGTGAATGTCTACGTCGACCAGACTGCGAGCTAGGTGCTGTGGATTCCGACATAAAGTTAATAGTTCCCACACTTATGGAGCTCACAATTACTAGGGCAGCAAATGAAGAAATAGAGTGCTGGGATGCCATGCAGCAAGCGGAGTGGTGACAGCCAACACAGAACCTCATAGCTGAGAGAGTAGCAGCCTTTAACCCCGCCGCAAAGATCAGTGAAGACTCTTACATGAGATGAGAACTAGACATCTGAATAATAAATGTTAGGTTGGGAAAGAAGGAGGGGCGAGGAGGGGAACACGTGCTTTTTCTAATTAGTAACATGCAAAGTGTCTTCTGCCAGTTTAGTCTCATTGTTAGTTAAATTGCCTCTAAGGCAAAAGTATTTTGTTCTGTGTTTGCAAGGTGATGGGTGGCTTTGGAGACACAGAAAACAGCTCTTCCGTTGATCAATTCTTTCGTGTGCTGCCCAGTTAATAATTTGTGTTCATTCTCAAAGCAGCTCATAAATATATTACCACTTCAGGCACACTGTTCCTAAATGCATAAATGAAAAATGATCAGCGCTTCCTTCCTTACTGTGAATATTTTAAGTCACAACATTAATATACTCATTTCTCTTTCACGAGCTCCAAAATGAGCATTGAAAATAATAGGTTTTGCCTTATTGATTTCAGAGAGACTACAGAAACGTAGAAAGATCCAGATTTTGAAACACATACACACACAACCAAATAAAAGACATTTTTTCCCTTTGTGAAATGCTGTATTTTAATCTGAAATTTCATATGTAATGACAACATTGTGTTTGCTTATATTAAAAAGAGAAATGTATACGTCTGTCCAACTATAGTCAGGTTGAAATTGGGTCTCAAAGTGTTCTCAGCATCACTGAAGAAAAAAAGCAGCACAAAGAAGCTACAACCATTTTAGAAAGAACATTGGAATTGGAGACAAAGCTACTAAGGCTTCCAAGGTTTTGAAAACAAAAGAGAAAGGGAGAGAATGGAAGTGAATATTTATCGAGCACTTAGTATGTACCTGAAGCTTCATGGGAAGTGTTGTTATTGACATTTTACAGATGAGAGAGCCAGGGCTCAAAAACGAGAAAGAACTTGCCCTGGTCACAGATTTTATAATTGCCAGGGCTGGAATTGAGTCTCCAGTGTGGCAGACTCTAGAGCTTAGGCAGTTTTTGTCATCCCATTTCATCGTGTTAAAAAGAAGACAGAGTCGGGTAGAAACATATTTTGAAGAGGAGGGGAGAACAGGCATTTATACCAAAGAGCCACAATCCTTTCTGCTAAATAGGAGGAAAGCGCTGTTGAGAATGAGAGGAGAGAGAGTGGGGAGACAGAAATCACTGTTCTTCTGGACATCGGGTGAGAGAAATGAGCCTCTGATGTTATTAGCATATTCATTTTGCTGAAGAAAAAATAAAAGGAAAAAGCCATTTCTTTTAGAACATGAGTTTTGATTTTGGTTTGACAAATATGGTCACCATAGGACAACTTTCTCTGTTGGAAAGTCATCGACAGATGGCTTAGTCATCCAGTACCCTCCTACCAGCAGTGCTCTGTGTGTGCATGTATGTAGGTGAGCGGGAACATGCATGTGTATATGTGTGTGTCCATATGAGACAGCGTATCTTTTTCACATAGCACCGCCTCAACAGTGCTCAAAAACTTAACTGATAACCTCGTTCTTTGCATAAGTTCTTGCCCCTTTGTCACCTATAAAGCCTGTAGGTCAGTTCAGTGTTCTATTTCTTTTTAACGAACTGTCTCCTTACAAAGCAGTTAAATCATCACTCTTTTATAATAGTGGATAATGACCTCATGAATTTGTCTCTCAAGGAGAATTACATTTTATTTGCAAACCTCTAGAGGCCCTGATACAAAGATATGAATCTCTAAGCTTGGGGAAGGAAAAACTGTGCTAATGAAAATAAAGGGGGCCTGTCCTGGAAGCCCTCGAATTACATAATGGAGTTGGAAATGAATACAAACTAGAAAGACAGTGCATGACCAAGGCTCCCCAGCATGGCTAGAAATTTACTCCAGAATTTCCAACATGAAGATAAATTCTCTTGGACCAGAGTATTCAAGCATTCTTCATGACAGTACACCTTAGAGTGAAATTACATTTTAAGCCACTCACCCTGAAAATGTTATCATTTGGACAGGGAGGAAGTGAGAAGGCCAAACTGCTCACTTTCTCTGATTTTGTCATGAGCCAGCGTGGCTCAGAAGACTGTTGAGACTGGGCCTGTCAATGTCATGTTGCCTTACTACTGTATAAATAAATATTTTGAGAGATAGTAGAGTGTGTGAATAAATATGTGTGTACATTAATGTATATATGTGTGTAACTCTACTTTATTAATATATATAGGTGTGTATATAAAAGTGTATATATCTTATCGTGTGTACATATGTATATATGTGTGTGTATGTTAATGTATATATACAGGTTAGTGTGTAACTCAGCCTTATTACTATATACTTTATATATAGTGTGTGTGCAAATTAGTGTGTGTATATATTGTATGTACATGTATGTGTATATATGTGCATATGTGTACATGTATATACATATGTATATACACATATAGTAAGCAATACATTCAACTTCCATATCCAATGGAGAGGGGTTCATCATTCTTGGGTGCTATTTTCTTGGTTTCTTTGTGCTTACAGAGATAGTTTCTAAAGTCTGTCTTTAAAAATAGTGTGGTACAGTTTGCAGAGAATGGCATTTGGTTCAGTCAAGGGTTCTGCCACTTCCTGCAGCCTGATTTTCATCCCCACTGTTACTACCCCATGGCCAAGGTCAAGGCTTTGTCACTGCTTTCCTGAACTTCTACCTGTTCTGCTTGCCTCTGCGTGCCTACTCTCTGATTTAGTCATTCCTTGTTGCTGAACAATTTATCTGGCCCACATGTCTTGTCACTTTAGTGCCCTACTTAAACTTTTCTTGGCAATGCTTATTCATCTGAAAAATAAAACGTGAATCCAGCAGACAGCCCTCTATGGTCTGGTCCAGCCTCCTTCTCCAAGCAACCCTCCCACCTCACTGCTGCAGCACAGCAGGCCCTGAGTGGGTCATGATGCTCTACACCCCTGCACTGTATTTGCTAGTTGTGCTTAGCGTTCAGCTTCTCTATTTTCCATTGGGAGAATGAGAACTTTCCTGACTTTCTATTACCCACTTTCTGGCTTCCTATTCCCATTTTGAAGAGCTCATTTTGGTTTTAGGCTGTGCCTTGCACACACCTCCACTGCATTCACTTTTGTCCCTTGCTATACTGCAATGATCTACTTACTTGAGCGCCTCTCTGCACTGGCAGTGAACTCCCAGGTGGCAAGGACTGTAATGTGTGCCCTCCAGATGTGAGCACTGACACAGGGTCTGGAGTAGGACATTTATTCAGACCGTGTTTATTAAATGAATGGTATTACCTAGGCTTTCTTACTCTAAAAACGCAAATTTGTAAAGTAGAAATGATAATATGCAGCTCATGGAGTTGCTGTGAGGATAGAATAGAAACATGAGGAAAAGAACTTTTCCAACTATGATGATCATCACACATCCTAGTTATTATGATGATGTTAACTTAAGTTGTGGGAATCAAACTTTTTCCTCTGTCTAATGGGATTAAAGACTCCACAGATTCTACTCAAAGCCAGAAATTGGACTTGTTCTAAGGATTCCGGTAATATACAATGCTCAGTGTAATTATTGGAATCTCCACCTGCTGATTAGGCCCACACTGCTTTTTAATTACCTTAGCTTCAGGGGGAAAGAAAAGGTACATTAAGAAATAAAAGCCTCCTAACAGCTTGTTATAGCATTATTTGTTCACAACTACTAGCAAATGTATTTTGCCGAATGCTTCAAATCCAGTTTTTACAGAGTAAGCCGAAGCTAGTAATCATTTCATAAATATTAATAGAGAATATGCAAGTGGAAAGTTAAATTAAAATGCTACCAAATGGCTAGCAGGCAGCAGAAAATGAGCAGGAATCTCTAATCAGTGGAATTCATGGTTGTATAACTTTTCTCCTCCCATTAGAGTGCAAAACAGAAGTTGATTTTTCTCCCACTTAAAATCAGTTCGTGTTGAAGGGAAAATGCAAATAAGCTCAATAGCTGAAGGATTCCAGAAACAGCAACTCTATATGGCAAGTCAGTTTTCCTTGGTCTCAGTTGACTGCAAATGGCTGGACATGGGAAGATACCTCATGACCTCGGTCTTCTCTTTGGGTTGGTTGGCAAGGACTTCATAAGCATTTGGGGAAAGGAGAGATCAAACATGTGAATATATCTCACATTCACTCACTGTCAGTTTATCATTTTTCTCTTCTGGAGTATGTATGTACCTGCAACCAGCATGTTGAAAATATGATGGATTTTGAAGATTTTAAACCGGGAGAGAGGAAGAGTATGGAGTTCTTATTAGTTGGGCCCAGTGTTGCTGGAACAGCTAATTTTAGATTATATTTTATGAGCAGTAGATACTTTTATCCCACATTGCATCCATTCATCCATCCCTCCATCCCCCATCCATCCAACAAATGGTTCACTGAGCATATAGCTACAATGATCCAGGCTCTTGGCTATGCATTGGGAATAAATACTTGTCTAATACGTGGTCTCATTGGTTCTTCTCTCACAGATTTCACATCTAGTATGATAGCTTCATCATGGCTGTGTTATGAGATTGAAGGACTTAATGGATGTAAGGCAGTTAGATTCTTTTTTTCCCATAGACAGTGTCTCACTCTGTCACCCAGGCTGGCACGCAGTGGGATGATCATAGCACATTGCTGCTTCAAACTCTGGGGCCCAAGTGATCCCCCCATCTCAGCCTCTCAAGTAACTGGGACTACCAGTTTGCACCACCATGCTGGGCTAATTTTTTATTATTAGTTTTTTTGTAGACATAGGGCCTTGCTGTGAGGCACAGGCTGGTCTTGAACTACTAGCTTCAAGTGACCCTCCTACCTCAGCTTTTCAAAGTGCTGGGTTTAAGGTGTGAGCACTTTGAAAGCACTATGTGATGGTGGGGGCAGGGCAATTGTCGGAGATGAAGATGGGATGAAGATGGATGAACTACAAAGACTCAGACACTGATTGGTTTCGTATGCCAGGCATGTTTTTCTCATGAGAAAAGAGGAGTGGTTGAAGAGTGGAAAGCAGGAGGGTGAGGTATCCTCCATGTGTTCTCTAATGACCCTTGTGCTTTATGCCTGTTTATGAGGATGGGTTGGAGATGACAGAGGCTGGAGGGCTATACCTCATGGAAGCCTGCTGAGTTAGATGAGGACATAGAAGCCAGTGGGCTGCACCAGGGGACTAATATGACAGACAGAGGATGAATCTATAAGATTTTTGGGAAGGGGAACTGGGCATCTTGGTAACTCATTGGAAATACAGGCAGTGGAGGAAAACATGGAGCCTCAGTTGGTGCCGAGGTTTCTAGAATGGGTGACTGGTAGACAGTTGAGCTTTAAGTGAGAAAACTGAAAGTAAAAGAGAGGCATGTTTTGGTGGAAAGACTATGTTTATAGCCCTCATAAGAGCTGGACCATAAAATAAGGAATCAGTGGATGCTAACTCTGCCAAACCAGCGGGATAATTCTTGGATAAGACATGATCCTTCCTGGACTTCCATTTCCAGACTCATCAAATGAGCACAACGCCATCCTAATCCAAAGGGTTGTTGAGAAAGTAACAAGAATAAAGCACATGGGAGCCCAGGGCTTGCCATGATAGGACTTCGTATGTGCTGGTGAATCTGAATGTGAAGCATCATAAAGATTTCCTATTGCTTGATTTGTTCATTTTGGGAAACTCATGCAAAAGGAAAAGAGTTATTCATATCCTTCTTCATATGTGCACTCACTTGTTCATTTATTCTTTCACTCATCCATTTAGCAAGAATGTACCGAAGGCTTTCTGTGTCAGGAACCATGACAGCCAAGCTTCACTTTGATCAGACAAGGATTCCTTTGGGTGCTTCTTGGATGCTGTGCCCAACCCCTTGTCAAAGGTACTTGGATCATATCTGTAATCTTGCTCCAGAGAAAGGGTAAAACCTAGATGTCCCTTGGGATCCCACAGGCCCTGCATGACCCTTCCCTTCATGTGGCCGTGAGGACACAGCACACTGTGTGGTGACTGGTGAGCTAGCATTTCTTCTCATGTTGCAAAAGTTCATGGGTAGACAAATTATAATTAATGATAATAAAAGTTATGCTAAAATTGAGCATTTTCTAATGAATTGTACTTCACATCGACCATCTCAATTAATTCCATGGTATTAATGGTAAGTTTATTTTTTCCCAGCTTTATTAAAATATAATTGACCAATCAGAATGGTATATATTGTTCAGTGTGATGTTTTAATACATGGATACCCTGTGGACTGATGAAACCAAGCTGATGAACATATCCATCACCTCACATACTTATCACTTGTGTGTGTGTGTGTGTGTGTGTGTGTGTGTGTGTGTGTAACATTTAAGATCTCTCAGGAGGTAGGTCTAGTTTTTCTTAGTTTATAGATGAGGAAACTGAGGCTAAAAGAGGTTAACTATTTTGGTTAAAGCCTTATAGGAGCTGTGATGGGAACCCAGGTTTGTGTGAGTGCAACTATTACGTTATCTGACAGCGCCTTATAATTCAGTAAAATACTAAGTAAGCAGATTGTCCATGTTTCCATGTGTTTAGAGGGAAATGGTGTTTTGACCTCCCTGGTCAGGGTCCATGTTCTTCTCTGTACCTGCATTCTCTCCATGCATCTTTTTCAGGGAACATCACTCTGTTCTGTTGTTCAATTGACTCACTTCTCTGTATCCCTCTTTAGACTATGAGCTGATGGAAGGCAGGGGCCACAATGTATGGTCTCATATGTCTCAGTGACACTGCTAATTATATGCCAAATGTATGTATGTACATATGAACTACAGAAAATAAACTTTTCTAGCACACAGCAAAGTATTTCTGCTTTTGGGACAATTAAGAAATTTTATAGACAATTATATTTTAATTGATGTAAAGTTACCTATTCAGGTTTCAAAAATCTCAAAGACCATCTGGTCTGAAAAGGCTTCTGATGCATGATTATGAATTCCTTTGTGCTTCCACATCAGTGCCTATACTGCTCCATTATTTATTTTAAAGAATTATAATTCTCTATCCATCTCATTCTGTATGTCTTGGGTCCAGAGCCCTTTAAATTTTGTTCATGTCGTTTTATTTTCTGGCTTAGCACTCTTGGCTAAGTATATTGGATTCTGTTACAGCTTCTCCATCACTTTCTAAAAATGGAATGATAAGAACTCTACTGGGTCATGGTGTCCAGTGGCCAAAACTTGATTCTCAAGCACCTGATAAATTTAAGCCTGTGAAGTTGAGAGAAAAATCATCCAGAGTGTTGTCTGGAAAGTTAGACAAGGTCAGTAAACACAGAAACAAGACATTTTTAGCCAACCTGCCAAGGCCAGGAACTTGAAGCCTAGTCCTTGTGTCCTGAACAAGAGAGCAGGAGTGGATAGAGAATCCAGGGCTTTGAGCAGAGGAGGCTCGTGTTGACACCCCAGCTCCTGACCCTGCCAACAGTAATTTTAGGCACACCTCTTAACCTCTCTGTACTGCACATTTGTTTCAATTTGCTTGCCATTCCTTTTTTTTTAATGGCTTGATTTTGTTTCTTAAAAGTTTTTTGAAACAATTTCAATGTTACAGAAAAGTTTCAGATATAATACAAAACGATTTTTCTCTAAAACATTGGAAAGGAATTTGCCAATATTAGAGCCAAATAATGGTGCTCAACGATCTTGGAATATTTTATTGTGTTTTCTATAAACAAAGGCATTCTTTATAGAAATACAGTCTAGCCATCAAAAGAATTAGCATTGATGTATTGGTACTGTCTAATTATCAGATACCATTCAAGTTTTACCAATTTTTCCCAAGGTATCATTTAATGCAAATGGATTTAGTTTAGAAGAACCTGTTGTGTTGAGCTCTGTCTTCTTCAATCGGGAACGGTTCTTAAGCCTTTCCTCCACCTCCCAACACTTTGATACTTTGAAGTTCACAGGAGAGAGATTTGATTGAAGGTCCGTCAATTTGGGTTTGTCTGATCTTTTCTCATGACTGGATTCATGTTATGCAGTCTTCAGCAGGCACAAATGACCACCTAGTTTGTAGGGCCTGTTGTAAAGTGAAAATGTGGGGATTTTTCCTTGTTCAAAAATGAGGGTAAAAAGTGCTAGTAAAGGCACTAGAATATAAAGCTTTTGCTTTTCTTCCACAGTCTCTCTTGGTCTGTCATGGTGTTTATTATCATTACTATTTTTGAGACAGAGTCTTGCTTTGTCGCTCATGCTGGAGTGCAGTGGTGCGATCTTGGATCACTGCAACCTCCGCCTCCTGGGTTCCTGTGATTCTCCTGCCTCGGCCTCCCAAGTAGCTGGGATTATGTGGGCCACCATGCCCAGCTAATTTTTGTATTTTTAGTAGAGTTGGGGTTTCACCACGTTGGCCAGGCTAGTCTTGAACTCCTGACCTCGTGGTCCACCCGCCTCAGCCTCCCAAAGTGCTGGGATTACAGGTGTGAGCCACTGCACCTTGGTGTTTATTATTTACTATTTAACATCACACTCCCTCTGACTCCTAGATACTTGTGGGGTGAGGGAAGATACTACAGGCTCCTGGAGGCACCACCCCGTAACTTCAGGCACTGGCATGCATATCTCCAGCCACCTGCCACACCTCTTGTCTTCCCGCTAACCTGACATCCCATTCTGCAGTGTACGGATGAGCCCTCAAGGGTGACATCTGCACTGGGTGCCTGAATAAGGGATGGTGATAGGCTTCATGTCCACTGAATTGTCACCAAATGTACCATAGCACTGCCCAGTTTTAGGCACATAGCAGGCATTCAATAAATATTGGCTTTCTTCCTTAGAGTGAGTAGATCTGGAAGGTATCTTCACGAGCCCAAACTTTCCCCTGCAAAAAGCAGGAGTTGAGGCCCAAGAAAGTGAAATGACTTGCAGGTCTGGAGCTCCTGACTCCAAGTCAGTAATGTTGAGTTCTGTTCTCTGCCTTTCTCAGGTGTTGGCTCTCTGAAATAGTTTAGAAAGTGAATTCCATGGTGCTTGGAGTAAAAATAAAAATGATATACCAGAGGCCATTGATGAGACACTTGAGCCTCCTACATAGATATTCCTGCAACACAACTATTCATCACTCACTCACCTAATGCCCCTGCTGTGTTAGAATGTGGAGCATCCAAAAATGTAAGCATGTGTCCTGCTCACAATCTATCAGCGAGAGACCAAGGAACTCATAGTGACTTAAGCTAGGCATTTATGATTTTACTTTTAGTTTTTCTGGCAGTCAGGGAAATGTTTCTATATTTATTATCATTACAACTCCATAGGGCAGGTTTTGGTAACATTTTACAGTGGGAAGCCTATGGCTTTAGGGACTTTAGGCAAGGTACACATAGAAAATGTCAGAACTGGTGGGGTGGAGGGTGGAAGTCTGTTTGGTTCTGCCTCCTGGCTTGTACCGGCTACATCCCAGTTTCCTTCCTGGAAGAGCCAGCAGGACTGGGTTAGAAAAATGTTGTCTCCAGCCTGGTGCGGTAGCTCATGCCTGTAATTTCAGCACTTTGGGAGGCCAAGGCAGGTGGATCACCTGAGGTCAGGAATTCGAGACTAGCCTGACCAACATGGCGAAACCCCGTCTCTCCTAAAAATAGAAAAATCAGCCAGACATGTTGGCGCATGCCTGTAATCCCACCTACTCAGGAGGTGAGGCAGGGAATGACTTGAGCCCAGGAGGCGGCGGTTGCGGTGAGCCAAGACTGTTCCATTGCACTCCAGCCTGGGTGACAAGAGCAAAACTCCATTTCCAAAAAAGGAAAAAAAGGAAAGAAAAATGTTGTCTTCAGTGACTTGTCCTTATGGAGGCAGCCCAGGAGGCCTGCCTAAACTTGCTTCTCTCAGGCTTCCTCAGCACCCTAAGGGGCCGTCCTTCCTACCCCCAGCCCTGTGAATCATATTCATTGAGTTCTAAGAATCCCCATACAACTGTGCTGCTGTACATTGTAAGCTGACAGTGAGCAGTGACTGGATGCTGCCTTCCATGTGGGACGTGAGCCCTTGATGCCTGATAAAGCCTGAAAGCCACAATCTGCTCTAGAAACCCAGCTCCAGCCCACTTCTGCCACATCAGGAGGTGGCAGGTTCAAAACTCCTTCAGGGCTGATGAATGAAATGCGTTATTAAAGATAATTCTTCTGAAAGTCGTGGTAATTATCCCAGCATTAACACTTCTAATTTAATCCAACCCTGATTAAACTTTTTCTTTCAGAAGGAGGAAATTGAATGTGTGAAACACCAGTGGGCGGAAAAGCTTCCTCTAACAAATGTGGTTATCAATGGGAAAGAAGCTTTCCAGAGCTTCTGTATGGGGCCAAGTCAGGCACACTTCATCATACCCATCAGGTGGGACTTGGAGAACAACCTCCGTCTTAGAGAGTCAGCTGAACTCCAGCATTCTTTCCAGAGAGGAATTTAAAGAGGTTAATATTGATTGTAGCTATCATGTGATGTTCCCTTTGACTCTCCATGCTGCAGTTGTCTTTGGTGGACACTGTGCTCTTTCTTCTGTCCTTTGAAATCATAATTGTTTGCTTACTTCCTCTTCTTCCTCACTAGTCAGAGCCCCCCAAAGGCAGTGGTCATGATGTAAGTACCTCAACTTTTATATCCTCTAACTGAGAATAGTGCCTGGCACAGAGAACAAACCCAATACGTGGTTTGGCCAACCAATGACCAATGGGGCTAATCAACTTAAAAAGCTTTTGTGTTTTCATCATTTACCAATATCCCTATATGCTCCAAAATGACTTATTCATTTATTGGTGTTTGAGCAAAATGCTTTAGCAAAGCACTTTGAGGGGAGGTGGAAATGGAGGTTAAGGGAAAAAAAAAAAGACTAACCAACTGGGAATAATAAAATGCAAACTTATGTCTCCTGGATTTCAGAATGAAAGGTGGAGTTTCAGAACCCATTTCCCATATGAAATTCTTGGCTTGCTTTTTCCAAAAGTCAGGCTAAAAGGAACTTTTCACGAAAGAGGTATTTTTCTTCTTGGCCTGGAAAATCGATTCCAATGTTAATCTTGCTCCTTGGAATGTCCTCCCCCACCCTTTCCACCTAGCAAAACACTCGTCTCTTCACAGCCCAGCTCAGATGTCAGCTCTTCAAATAACAATCATCGTTGCTAATATCTGTCGTGCATTAACTCTAGGACAGGGGCTGTGCTAAGTGTTTCACAGAAATTATTTTATTTGCTGTTCACACATCCCCATCAAATCAAGACTATGATTGATCATAAACTTATAGATGAGGAAGCTGAAGCCAGTAAGGTGGGGTAATTGCCCAAGCTCAAGCATGGATTTGAACGTAGGAGACTTGACTTCAGTTGTGCTTTATCTGTGAGGACGCTGCTCCCTCTGAAGCCTTCTGCAACTTTCTCCAGACCTGCCCTTTGTAGAGAACCAGCACTGGCTCTGGCTGACACGACGTAATCCACACACGCTTAGGGGACCACCACAGCCTCTGTTCCCCCTGGCTCCAAGCTCAGCACTAGTGAAAGTACCTTAAGCACCAATGCCAGGTCCATCTTCTTTGCACGCTGAACTCCCTAGTCTTGAGGTTGCTGCCCTTATAGTTTCCTTCGTTTCATTCTCTGCTGGGTCTCTGCCCATCTGACATCGTACACATTCTGGTATTTACTTTTCTCAGCGTGGCTCTGCATCAAGAAAGCAGCCTCCTGTTTTGTGTTCTCTTCCTAGCATAGCATTAAGCACGGAACACACACAGACTCAGCACTGTGTTTAAAACAGAGATGGGGCTGGGTGCAGTGGTTCACGCCTGTAATGCCAGCACTTTGGGAGACCAAGGTGAGTGGATCACGAGATAGAGACCATCCTGGCCAGAATGGTAAAACCTAGTCTCTACTAAAATCCAAAAAAAAAAAATTAGCTGGGTGTGGTGGCATGCAGCTGTACTCTTAGCTACTCGGGAGGCCGAGGCAGGGGAATCACTTAAACTTGGGAGGCAGAGGTTGCAGTGAGCAGAGTTTGTGCCACTGCACTCCAGCTTGATGACAGAGCGAGACTCCAACTCAGAAAACAAAAACAAAAACAAAAACCCAACCCCCCACCCCCCAAAAACCAGAGATGGGTGAGCTTTAATTTTCCTTAATTCTTTGGAAGTCATTATTCCAATATAGTATTTTCATGCATTCTATCAAAACCCTGATGTAGAACTGCAGGGGTTGGCGCTCATGGTGGCATTCAGGGGTAATTCTCCCACCCAACCCTAGCTTTTCTGACAAATAATGCTTATTAGTCCAGATAAGGGTTGAGGGTTCATTTTCCTTTTCTTAAGTCATATTTTCATCATAAGAGATTCTTCAGCTGTGTGGTCTCGCAATAGATACATTTGAGATTATCAAGGATAAATGCATCAGCGCATTAATTGTATCTGACCAAAATACTTCTCGGGACACCATGTGAGATGTGGATAGGCGAAGCAAGAGAAAAGTCACTCTGCATTCTGTTTCACTGTTTCCGTTGAAGACCAATATTAAGCATCCCTGTAATTCATGTCAAATTTTACCACATTGAGAAATAAATGGATAAAATGGTACTCTTTTCAATAAGTATAACCTTAGAACTTGCACAATCACATATACTTGAATTTTCCCATTTCAAATGCATTATGTAAGCCGATCTTTTTTCCTATACATATTCATGACACAGAAGCTAACCCAGAGGAACCATAAGACAGTGACAATGGTTAAGAAAATGGTTACTCAGCTGGGCACGGTGGCTCATGCCTGGGCTGTAATCCCAGCGCTTTGGGAGGCCGAGGTCGGCGGATCACCTGAGGTCAGGAGTTCAAGACCAGCCTTGACTTACATGGTGAAACCCCATCTTTACTAATAATACAAAAAAATTAGCTGGGCGTGGTGACACACGCCTGTAGTCTCAGCTACTTAGGAGGCTGAGGCAGGAGAATCGCTTCAACCTGGGAGACAGAGGTTGCAGTGAGAGTGACGAAGATCATGCCATTGCATTCTAGCCTGGAGACAGAGCGAGACTCCGTCTCCAAACAAACAACAGAAAACTGATATTCACTTATCAGCTGTGTGTCTTTGATTAATAGTTAAACTTCCCATTTAAGTCTCAGCATTTTTATTGGAAAAGTGGAATGAGTAATAATAATATCTATTCTATTGGGTGCTTGCAAAGATTGATTTAATGTGCTCAATGTCTTATTATAACTACTAATACATGTTAGCCATTATTATGACTCAGTAGAGTTAGACTTGAATTGGGAGAAAGAAGACCTAAGTCTTATCTCTGCTACTCACTAGACAGGTGGTCTCAAATAACTCAATCAAGCTGGACCTAAAAGCTCTCCACAATCTTGGGCCTGCTGGCAAGTCCGGTTTCATGCTGAGCTCTTATCTACATCACACTTGGTTGTTCAGCAACTCAAGCTGTTTCTAGTTTATCACTCTTGTACCTGGTCCACGTCTACCCTCCCCCCATGGCCTCAGCCACGCTCACACCAGTGTGGGCTTCTGTGTCTTCATTGACTTCATGCTTTGCATATCTGTGTCGAAATTTCACTTTTGTACAAGGACACCAGTCCCACAGATGGGCTGAGGACCCACCCTAATGACCTTGCTTTTACTTGATTACCTCTGGAAAGACAGTATTTCCAAATATGGCCGCATTCTGACCTGCCGAGCTTCAGGACCTCAACATACGGATTTTGCTAGGGGTTGGGGTGGGTGGGGATGAACACAATTCAACCCATGACATTTGGGGACTACACAGACTTGGGGTTTGTAGCCTTTACCTGGCATAGTGTTGGTGTTTTCATTATTTACACTGTTTCCCATCCCACCAGTGAGATTTCATTCCTCATGAATTTATAGAGAGGCACATGGCTTACATTTCCTGAATTCTAACTCTCGTTTTTGTTGCTGCAAAGCTGTTATTCTCTTTGGTTTCTCCTTTCATCAACCTGGCTGCCAACCAACATCTAAAAAAAACGTCCCCACACTGCAAGCTGAGTTCCTGCCTCGGGTCGATGTGGGTTTATTGATATTCCAGCATGGTTTGCTTCACGATTTATGCTCTGCAGTTTGTGAACCACAGACCCAAGAGGAAAAGAGATAGTGAAAGGGGATTTTTCGATCACTTTATATGCAGTAAGTGAATCTCAATTTCCTGCCATGTTATTTCAGAGTCCTTAAATATCCTTTTCTCTGCCTGGACGTTAGAAACTACAAAAGCTCTACATTCTTTAGGATGAAATATGAGTTCTGTAAGATCTATAATCAGAGCGACCTCTTCACAGTGCCATGGTACCTGGGAGCATATACATCCCTGTGACGTGGAGTGAAGGGAGGATGCCTGTTTTGGGATCTGAAAGGGTACAAACATCTGCAGGTCTATGAGAGATCTCATTATTCCTGGATCTCAAAAGCAGGACCCATGCTATAACCTGCTTCCTCACTTCCTTTAGTGTATGTACAAACTGAAAAACATGGAAGAATTGAACACATTAATCAAGAATGCTGCTCTCTGCTCAGAGCAGGACTGTTAACCGTGCAAACCATGACGAGGTGATAAACTCCACGGGCACGTTTAGAATAGGAAAAAGTGCAGGGTCAGAGCCAGGGGAAACCTAGGAATTATTTTATATGAGAGAAAATGAAGGCCCACAGCACTGTTTTGGAAGGCACATTAGTTTCTTAGTAAGACAGAAGAAAACAGGCTATTATTGGTAACGAATAAAATAATGTTTAACATTCTATTTCTGGTAAAGCATAGACATCATTATAGGTGGTTTGCATAAACAGGGAGAGCAACAGAGAGGAAAAGGGAAAGGAGGGTGGAGGATGACACTAGAATCCCTGGGCACACTAAATACAGGCCATTTGCCACATGAGCCTCTCAAGGGTTGATTTAAATAATGAGAACACACGAGATGGAAACTGTGAAGCTGCCAAAGGGCTCTGCTCCGGGAGCTGCAGGTAGTGCGTTTCTACGCCTTGAGATTTGCACAGAAATACTTATTAACCATGATAACTACTTCCGATTCACAGCTCTCTAGAGATTTTTCTGGCTCTCACATAGTCCTGTGAGGTGGGTGATGGGGGAGACTCAGGGAGGCTGATTTGTCCCTATCATAAAAATCACAGGTTTGGAGACTGAGGTTTGGGTTCAGTTGACTTTGTGGCTTTCCACTGGCAGACCCGAGGCAGGTTATGAAGGAGCACCAGGCGTGACTGGAACCCAGGGCTGTGCTTCCCTTCCCTTCTTTTCCTCCTAACAGGGCCATGGGTTTCCTTAGGTCAGCTCAGTCTGGTGAATTCCTTCAGGTTGGGAGCTCTGTGTTATTTCTCTCTGGTTTTGCCTGGTGACGTGCTGAGTAGATGACAGAGAAATTATACAACCTGAAGAACATCCTCCAAATTACTAATTTTTAATCTACCACCTTTAGGATGCTCTTATATTTGTAACCAAAAACCAAAGACCATGTTTTTTAGCTAATTATTCATCATCACTCAGCTGGCTTCTTCCAAGGGCAATTCCTCTGTTTTCTTCCTTTCACAGTGATTTAAGTGCTGTGCACCCCTGATGGTGGCCCGGGGTTTGAGTTCCAGTGTAGCTGCAGTGTCCCACCTAAATTCTCCTGATCTAATCATGCCACACCCCCGAATAAAACTCCTCTACTGAGGAGCCCTACCCTGGTGCCCAAGAGCCCTGGGTTCTAGTCATGCCTGCTACTCCTTCATAACCTGCTTCTCCACCTGAAAAGTTAAAGCCCAAGTCTCTTGACAGGACAAAATCTACAGGCTGTTGTCCCCAGGGCTTCTGGGGGAGCTGAAGTGGGGAAAAAAGCTGGAGATGGGGAAAGGGCAGGTCACGGAGGCCTGGGTGCACCAGGCTAAGCAAGCACATGGTCTTGGGAGCAAACCAGATTCTCTAAAGAGAGGAGTTGGCCTAATGATCTCGAAATACTCCATATGCTGCACACTATGGGATTTGATCCATGTTAAAAGCTTAACATCGTTAGACTCAGAACAACTGCCAGTGGTCGAATTGTTACTACAGTCCCACTTTCTGCAAACTTCAATTCGGTTATTCCATTGCAGCATTGTGATGGGTGTTGGAAAACACCAAAGGAATACCTGACATGATTCCAGTCTCCTAGTAATGTCCTATCATGGAAATGACAAGGTCTGCCATTGTTGCTTTTAATATTGATTTATTTGAAACGTATTTATTGAATGCTGTATGGCTTCAGGTGATAATCATATTATCATCGATGCTGAAGTCAATGCTGCAGTAGAGATTCACATCCTGAGTATGACACTCACTGTGTGATTTTAGGCAACTCACCGATGCCCTGTTTTCTCATCTGCAAAGTGGGGGTGGTAAATATCCCCTAGTGTCGGGATAAAAGAGGCAAGGCCCGTAAAGTGCACTGGAGAGTGCCTGGCCCATGGCAAGCAAGCACTCAGAAATGGCTTTCTTGCATTATTCTGTTATGAGGTATGGTGTTGAAGGTGATAGATGTCAGGAAGACTTGGTTCACGCCATCAAAGGACAGCAAGCAATGAGTGAATGGTGATACAGAATGATTCCGACTGAAATTGGCACTGCAGAAGAATCAGCAGTGAGATGGGAACAATGGGGCAGATTCTACCTTAGAAAGAATGGGGTGGCATGGGGGAGGCCCTTTCTGGAAAGGTGACATTTAATCTTTTATTTGACGGATGAGAAGAGTTGGCCACTGGAAATGCCAGGGAGAGAGATTCCCAGCTGAGGGACTGGTCAACAACAAGCCTTTGAGGCAGGAGGGAAGCTTGGCATGTTCTAGGAAGCAGCAGAGGCTAAATGTGCCTGGGGCTTTGTGAGCAGAGGGACAGGGTGGAAGGAGAGGAGGCTGGAAAGGACACAGGGACAGATCGTGCTGGGTCTTGTGGGCCCCAGTCAGGAGTTTGAATGTTATTCCAAGTGGGAGGGTCGAAGAAGCAAAGTGACATGATGTGATTTGCATGGCTTTGCCCAATATGTGCAAATGGTGGAGCTGATGTCTTCCAGGCCCTCTGAATGAAGTAGCGCGTGTGCAGTTTTCAAAAGGAGGGAACAAAACTGCAAGCCCTGGCAGTAAATGGGGCTGTACTTATTGGGAATGAAAATTTCTTCATTTATAGAAATATTACAAAGAAATAGGAACCTTCTCTTGGGAGCACCTGGCAAAGCATTCTCACTTCTGAAGGGCAGACACATAGCCGTGGTTGGCTGCTTTTGGCAGGGCATAAATTAATTCTAAGTGCATGCACAGGGAGAATACAGTTTGCTATTTAGTATGCCAGGCCTTGAGCTGGGCTAAGGACACAAAGATAAACCAGACACATAGAGTTCCCTGCACTTAAGGAG
This sequence comes from Saguinus oedipus, assembly GCA_031835075.1. NCBI lineage: Eukaryota > Metazoa > Chordata > Mammalia > Primates > Cebidae > Saguinus > Saguinus oedipus. The sequence continues at coordinate 2,124 of JASSZA010000358.1, read as the reverse complement.
CTCACTCCTCTGCTGTAGGAAACTGACTAATGGCAGATCGTTAGTGTGTGGCATGAAAGGTGGCCGTGCGGAATGAGAAGCGGGAAGATAATGTGTTGGCACAGTGAAGGGAGAGGACTGTTCTCTGGGACATACAGGAAGGGCATGACAAAGAGTTAATGAAGGAAGGTCACCTCCTCTGGACATTTCTCACCTCCATGTATCTGGGCAAATGGCTTTGCCCTCTATTCCATTTCCTCAGTCTAGTTTGCTTCCCAGGTGAGAAAGTGCTAATTTGAGACACTGACCCATGTTGTGAAGGAAAATGGACTCTGAGAATATTATGTCTTCTCTCTCTCAAATGGAATATTTCAGTTTGAATTGGGCCTACTTATAATGGAAGGTCTTAGCTGAAAGGTGAAAAAATTTTATTATTGAGAATTTTTGATGTATAGCCAATACATAGTCATGAAAGTTGAGGATGATAAGACGTTATCAGACATAAATGCTTCTTACAAATGTTGTTTTTACTTTCACATAGCGTAATTTGTCAGGAATACATTTATGAACCTCGTGCATCATTTGCATACCATTAATTAGACAATATTTATTGAGTACTTGTTATAGACTAGGCATCGTGCTGATTCTGGGGTTACGACATGAATCAGACATCATCTCCACCCTTGAGCTCACAGTTCTAGGAATAATCAGATAAATAAACGTGTCATGTTGAAGAGGAGGTCAGCACGTTCTGCATGACCCTTAAAATGAACACCAACAAATCCAGGTTTCCAGCAGATAGATTTCGGCTCTGTATTAAGAACAATTGTCCAACAGTCAAGCTGGTCAAGAGTCAAGAGAATGTTCCTACACCCAGACAGGCTTCCTTCTCTCGATGGGAAGCACAAGGCAGATGTCGGCTCCTGGTAGAGCTGGACCTTGTGGAGGAGCCTCTAGGAGGAAGGAATCAGCAGCACCTGAAGGGAAGACCAGTGGCCACTAGCCTTGCAGTCCTGTGATTCTCAGATTTGATGACTTTTATTCTGACCAGGTGCTGTACTGGAGAAGTTTCACCTTCAAACCCAGCCAAGCCAGAACCAAGCCTTAGTATAGGCAAGAAGCAGACTCCTTGACATTCAGAAGATGAGGCTGGGTGACCCTTAAATGAAAGATGGGCGGGAACTTGCAGCCCTGGGACACCTTGGAGCTTGCTAGACATCTTTGCCCCAGGAAGATCTTTATGCATGGGTCAGATACACCCATAAATATGGGGAATCCTTTAAGGATCTGATGAGACATGAACCCAGCTGGAAGCTACATGGCTCATACATATCGTGTGTGAGACTATAGTGAATGCTGAATAGAGGTATGCCCAGTGAGGTCGCAGCAGAAAGCCCTAGCATAGCTTCTGAATATGCCTGGGGGACCAAGCCCAGGGCTTTGCTATCAACCAGAAGCTTTCTCATGATTAGCTCCTACTTCTCTACCCCTTTCTGCAGTTTCCCTTCTGCTCCCACCCACCCTTTATGCTCCGCCCATAAGGAATGCTGCCTGTGCCCTACGTCCACCCAATCCACTAGAAAGAAGCTCCTTCAGGGCAGGGAGCAAGTTCATGCCTCTTTGTTGCTCTCACTGTGCCTGGAATAGCAACAGACAGAATGAGCATCAAAAAATGTTTTCATGCTGAAGCTTAGGAAGGTGCTAAGACAGTTCTCATCTTGTCTTTTAGCTGTGGGTAGGGTTGTGGATGGGAAACACATTTCTTTGAAGTGGTTCATTTCGTTATTTTACCATTGAGAATCACGCTGTCTGTTGAAATCAGAGATGACTTACCTTTCTCCTTAATGGACTGGGGGCTGTTTGGTAGCGCTGGGCCTTTTCTCTAATGGGGAGAATAAGCACCTTCATTTACTGCGGTTGTGGTGCCATGAGCCAAGTGCCTAAGCTGTTCCCATCATGGTTGTGTTTCTCACAAGCTCCTTGGGAAAAGGGTTCCCTGGATGGAAATCCCTAGGAGTTGAGAGGTGCGTGGATTTCAGGAAGATCCTTCCCTGGACTGAATGGAACAGTGGTTTTCTGGGGTTCTTTTGCTGGAAGTAAATGCTGAAGTCACATTTTAATGGATGCATTGGCTACACATATGAA
>JASSZA010000357.1:0-40932 GCA_031835075.1 Saguinus oedipus | reverse complement strand
CTGCTACATTCCTACCAGCGCCATGAAAGTCTACAAATGCCATGGCAACATCAGAAAGCTGCCCCACATGATCTAAAAAAGGGGAAGTGTGAATTATCCACCCCTTGTTTAGCATGTCATCAAGAAATAACCCTTTAGCAGAGGGCATGGTGGCACGTGCCTGTAATCCCAGCTACTCAGGAGGCTGAGGCAGGAGAATTGCTGGAACTTGGGAGGTGGAGGTTGCAGTGAGCCAATGTGGCACCATTGCACTCCAGCCTGGGAGACAAGAGCGAAACTGTCTCCAAAATAAATAAATAAATAAAGGATGGGCACCAGTGCCCTCTGGGCTGCTGTGTCTATAGAGTAGCCATTCTGTCTTTACTTTCCTAAAAAACTTGCTTTTTTGGGAAACAATAAACTTGCTCTGTGGCTCACACTTGGAATCCCAGCATTTTGGGAGGTAAGGCAGGCGGAACACCTGAGGTCAAGAGTTAGAGATCAGCCTGGCCCACATGGTGAAACCCTATCTCTACTAAAAATATAAAAACTAGCCAGGTGTGGTAGCAGGCACCTGTGATCCCAGCTACTTGGGAGGCTGAACAGGAGAATCACTTGAACCCAGGAGGTGTAGGTTGTAGTGAGCCAAGATCACACCACTGCCCTCTATCCTGGGCAACAGAGTGAGACTCCATCTCAAAAAAGAAAACAAAAAAAACATGCTTTCACTTTACAGACTCGCCCTGAGTTGTTTCTTGCACGAGATCCAAGAACCCTCCTTTGGGGTCTGGATTGGGTGTCCTTTCCTGTAACACAACTGCAGATCCTGAAGGGGGTCAGACTTGTGTCCTAAGTTGGGGAGTCGGGGAATGTGACAGGGGCAGCCACCAGGTCCCAGGGATCTGGGCTCATGGGGGTCTGCTGGGTCAGGAGACGCCTGCTGAAGATGGGGTCCTTCAATGTCAGGGAGGGGAATGGCCCACTTACACGATGGGGAGAGGATTATATTCAAGACAGAACATGCACACACATGAGTGGGACTGGGGGGTGGTGTTCCTGGCCACAATGGTGAAGTTGAGACCTCTGGAATCAGGACCGGGTTCAAATCCTGACTCTGACGCTTGTGAGTGTAGCCTTGGGGCAAGTCGCCTCCCTAATGCTCAATTCCCTTGTCTGCAAAATGGGAACAGAGTTGTTCTCATTTTGCACGTTCGCTTATTACATTCCTAATCTTCATTATACCCTCATGAGGGTTGTCAGACTTAGCAAATCATCATACAGACATCCAGTTACATTTGAAGACAAAGAGTGAATAAGGTTTTAGTCTAAGTCTCGTGCATTATTTGGACATACACTGAGAATCCGAAACTCTCACTTCACTGGATGTCCCGGGTTTTCTCTGGCAACTCTGCTCCCCACCAACGTGGTGCTTTTGGGATAGTTACCTCCCCCTTCTCAGCTTTGGTTTCTATATCTGGAAAATGTGGAAGTGGGAGGTGGAATAAATGATTTTTAATTTGCTGTGACTTTCTGAGAGTCCTTCACAGGTTACTTGAACCCATTCTCTCGCCAAGCCCCACCTCAACTCCAGTCTGTGTGCCTCAGTTTCCCCTCAGTCCTTAGGAATGTTTTTTCTTTTTCTGAGATGGAATCTCACTGTTACCCGGGCTGGAGTGCAGTGTTGCGATCTTGGCTCATTGCAACCTCCGCTTCCCAGCCAATTCTCCTGTCTCAGCCTCCCAAGTAGCTGGGATTACAGGTGTGCATCACTATGCCTGGCTAATTTTTGTATTTTCAGTAGAGACAGGGTTTCACCATGTTGCCAGGCTGGTCTCGAACTCCTGGCCTCAAATGATCTACCTACCTCAGCCTCCCTAAGTGCTGGGATTACAGGTTTGAGCCACCCTACCCAGCTCAAATTAGTTTTCTAATCTTGAGTCAGTTTGTTTCATTTATTCAGCAATGGCGACACCTGGTGGCTCTATGGAGAAGTGCCCTGAGGGTAAACAGCCCGCAGCAGGGGCTGGAAAAACACTCAGAGGAATGTAACAGAACATCTCTCTCTGGGGGAAAAATGTTTCATTAAACTGTAGCAACCCCAGTATCCACCCCTCCTTCACCACGAACTCATGGTGATGTTGGGAGCTGTCTACCAAGAGGCAGGAAAAGTGCAAGTGCACAGGGAAAGTGACACGGTGCATTATCTGCAGTTATCTTGGTCTTAACTGAATTTTATTTTTATTTTTTTTTTTAGGTGGAGGCTTGCTCTGTCCCTCAGGCTGAAGTGAAGTGGTATAATCTCATCTAACTGCAACTTATGCCTCCCAGGTTCAAGTGATTCTCCTGCCTCAGCCTCCTTAGTAGCTGGGATTACAGGTACCTGCCACCATGCCCAGCTAATTTTTGTGTATTTAATAGAGGGGGTTTCACCATGTTGGCCAGGCTAGTCTTGAACTTTTGACATTGTGATTCGGCCTCTGAAAGTTATTTTTTTAAAATTTTTTGTGGAGACGGGGTCTCATCGTGTTGGCCAGGCTAGTCTCAAACTCCTGACCTCAGGTGAACCACCAACCTTAGCCTTCCAGCAAGATGGGGTTACTGGTGTGAGCCACCGTGCCCAGGCTTGCTCTTGTTTTTTGAGATGGAGTCTCACTCTGTCACCCAGGCTGAAATGCAATGGTGAGATCTCTGCTCATTGCAACCACCACCTCCCGGGTTCAAGATGTTCTCTTGCCTCAGCCTCCTGAGTAACTGGGATTACAGGAAAGTGCCACCACACCCAGCTAATTTTTGTGTTTTTTTTTTTAATTAGAGATGAGTTTCATCATGTTGGGCAGACTAGTCTCGAACTCCTGACCTCAGGTGATCCACCAGCCTTGGCCTATCAAAGTGCTGAAATTACAAGTGAAAGCCACCACACCCGGCCACAAATACTCATTTTAGAGTCCTGCACTGGGTGCTGGGGGAACAGCAGTGACCAGAGGCTGCACCCCTGCCCTGGTGCACCCAAGTCACCCTCTCTCACTCCCCGTGTCTGGGGTGTGCTGTGGGCACATATGGCTCAAACTGGCTCACAGGTAGACTCTCAAATATACAGGAATCTCCAGCCTGTCCAACATGATGAAACCTCGTCTCTATTTAAAATACAAAAATTAGGTTGGGCATGGTGGCAGGTGCCTGTAATCCCAGTTACTCGGTAGGCTGAGGCAGGAGAATCACTTCAACTGGGGAGGTGGAGGTTGCAGTAAGCCAAGATAGTACCACTTCAGCCTGGGCAGCAGAGCAAGACTCCATACCAAAAAAAAAAAAAAATTCAGGAAACTTACAGCAGTCAATTTCACATCAGTGGCTTGAAATCTGCCACTGTGGAAATATTTACACCACAGGAATTGGCAGACACTACCCGGGGGTCCTTTCCCCTCTGAGAGCCAGTTGTTAAATATTTAGCACTGACAGATATTAAGGTAATTATAAAGCCACATCTAAGCCATGCCATTCGAATCAACGTGCCCCTTTGGGAGGTGGGCTCCAGGGTGGCATCTTGCCCATATCCTTACCACTGCTGGAAGTCATCATCAGCCATCGCCTGTCCCCTCCAGAAAGGCGGAAGTCCACCCCCTGAAAATACTGCCTGGAGATCCTGCCTTCCCTAGAGGCCCCAGACCAGGAAGATAAGCTCTGAGTGGCTGCAGGTGGAAGGCCCTGGGTAGGGCGGGGGATATCCACAGAAGAGAGGAGACAGGTGTGGGACTCTCCCTTGCCACACCTGCTTCCTGTACCCCAAGACCTGCACTTTCCCCCCACTGCCATGGGTTCTGCGACACCCCTGAGCTCTTCCTGCCCTGACCTAGCCTCCACTGTCACCCACCACTTCCCCACTGTTGATGGACCACTTAGTTATTTTGCCCCCTCTGCCCTCTCTAGCCAGAGCCTGGGCATTGGGGGAGAACGGGGATCCTGGTGACAGCTGCCAGAGGGCACAGAGAGGATGGCAGACACAGAACCTGTAACAGTCATCTGGGTGCAGTGGCTTATGCCTGTAATCCCAGCACTTTGGGAGGCTTGGACAGGTGGATCGCTTAAGTTCAGGAGTTAGAGACCAGCCTGGCCAACATGGAGAAATGTCTCTAGTAAAACTTAGCCAGGTGTGATGGTGGGTGCCTGTAATCCCAGCTACTCAGGAGGCTGAGGCAAGAGAATAACTTGAACCTGGGAGGCAGAAGCTGCCGTGGGCCGAGATTGCACCACTATGCTCCAGGGTGGGTGAGAGCCAGACTCCACCGTCTCAAAACCACCACCCCCCCCCCAAAAAAAAACAACAACAACCCATAAAAGTCAAAGTGGACCAGGTGCAGTGGCTCACACCTGTAATCCCAGACTTTTGAGAGGTGGAGGTGGGCAGATCACTTGAGGTCAGGAGTTCGAGACAAGCCTGGCCAACATGGTGAAACCCTGTCTCTACTAAAAATACAAAAATTAGCCAAGCATGGTGGCTCATGCCTGTGATCCACCTGGAGGCTGAGGCAGGAGAATCACTTGAACCCAGGAGGCAGCCAAGATTGCACCACTTTACTCCAGCCTGGGCAACAGAGCAAGACTCTGTCTCGAAAAAATAAATACATGTAAATAAAAAGAAATAACAAAGGCAGTGAAAATGTATCATGAGTGACTCTAATAAGTAAGGACTGAATGCATTCTCAATCACAAACCAGCTCAGTGATGTTGCCTTCTCTGGCCACGAAGGGCTTCACTTGTCCCCCAGGGCTCACCTTTCTGTACACCAGGCCAGTGATGGCCGACTGCAGCCTCATCTGCAGCACCTTGAGCTGGTACACGTTCTGCTGCTCAAACAGCGTTTGCAGGCAGCCCGAGAGGAACATCAGCACGGCGAGGTAGCCCTTCCAGGCTGGAGGCTTGGGATCACCAACAAACTCCAGGAAAAGGCTTACAAGGGAAGGAGCAAGAAGGTACAGCTGGTGAGAGGAGGTTCCCATGTGTGCTGCCTTTGCCCAAACCAGGCCAAGGGTGAAGGATCAGTCGGCGTGGTTGACTTTTTCCACAATCATGATCTCGGTTATTTCCCCCACTGTCCATGCTGCTTCTCAATCTGACTGCAGCTCCTCAAGATCAAGAGATGGTGTTTCTGTCCCCACTTGTTATGGGCTAATTTATGTCCTCACAAAATTTGTGTGTCGAAGCCCCATCCCCCAGTGCCTCTGAATGTGACTGCATTTGGAAATAGGGCCTTTAAAGAGGCAATGAAGTTAAAATGAGGTCATTAGGCTGGGCCCCCATCCAGTCCAACTGGGGTCCTTATAAGAGGAGAAAAAATGCAGACACACAGGGAGATCCCAGGGCTCACACTGAGGAAAGACCATATGAGGACACAGGGAGGAGGCGGCCAACTGCACGCCAAGGGCAGAGGCCTCAGACGGAACCAACTTGCAGATACCTGAGCTGGAACTTCTAACCTCCAGAATCATGAGAAAAACACATTTCTGTTGTTGAAGCTACTCAGTCTGTGATGCTCTGTTATGGCAGCTGAGCAGATACCACTTGAATCCGGGCTGGCCACAAAACCACCTTTGACCAACAGAATACGGTGGAGGTAAAGCTATGCCGGCTCTGAGTCTAGGCCTCAAGAGAAAATGTGGCTTTTGGCCTGTTGCTTAGAACCCTCCCAAGCCGCCGCATGAACGGGTCTGAGCTAACTTTTTGTAGGATCGGAAACCCACATGGAAAAGAGACAGCCATCCCAGCTTCAGATACACAACTGCAGGCACATGAGAAAACCCAGCCAAGACAAGAAGAACTTCCCAGCTGAGCCCAGCCCACATTACCATGAACTAAATAAATGAATGCTTGTCATTTTAAGCCACTCACTTTTGGAGCATTTTATAGCAAAAGCTAATTGACGCAGTCCAGTAACAGCTTGCTTATTTGCCCTTCTGGGGGTCACTTTCTCATTAATAATTTCCCTTCCTCAGTATCCTTCTCACCCACACTCCAGTGTCCTGAGCACCAGATCTATAGGCAGAGGCGGGAGAGCTGAAGCCTCCTGGGGAATGCCATTGAGAGGCCACCAGCCTTAGCAGGGCACCTGAAGTCTGGACTCACCTAAGCAGCTTGGGGACAGTGAACCTGAAGACATCACTGATGATGAGACTGTGGGTCCCCAGGAGGAAGGTAGACTGGAACACCTGCAGATGGTCCTCAGCAGTGGGCCCCACTGGCTCCCTTCTTGCTGTAGGAAGAGCAGGGTCTCTGGAGCCTCCATGCCACTGCCTCCTTTCCTTCTAAACACTATCAGCCTCGGGCTGCCTTAGGGGAGAGGAGAGGCTGGCTCTGGGTCCCATTTTATACTCCAGCCACCAGCAGCAGGACCAGGCATTAAAGGCTTATTTTCCTAACAAGGGGCGTGGGTGGGTGTGGATCCAGCCTGGCTCCCTCACCTGTGCCTCCTTATCACCCTGAGTACCATTTAAGAGGCAGTAACAGGAGTTGTAGGGGAAGGGCAGGAGGGCAGCCCTGAGGCCTCTTAGATGGCCATGGGAAAGTGTATGTGTTGAGCACCTACTACGTGCCAGGCACTCCCCAGTCATCCTAAGACCCCCAGCAAGCCAGGTGTTGTTCCCATTTCACAGATGAGAAAACTGAGGCTCAGAGAAGTGAACTTGTCCAAGGGCACACAGCTGAGAAGTAAAACAACTGGGATTCAATCCCAGCTCTCTGCCTCCAGAGCCCATGCACTGTTGTTTGTTGTTGTTGTTTTTTTGAAATGAAGCCTCATTTTCTCTCCCAGGCTGCAGTGCAGTGGTGTGATCTCGGCTCACTACAACCTCTGCTTCCCGGATTCAAGTGATTCTTCCACCTCAGCCTCCCGAGTAGCTGGGATTACAGACAAATGCCGCCACACCCAGCTAATTTTTGTATGTTTAGGAGATGGGGTTTCACCATGTTGGCCAGGCTGGTTCTGAACTCCTGATGTCAGGTGATCCACCCGTCTCAGCCCCCTAAAGTGCTGGGATTACAGGCATGGGCCACCGCACCCGGCCTCCCATACACTTTTCAATCTATCATGTTGTCAACCTGGAGGAAGGACAGCATCCCCTCCCCCACACACAACCAGCCAGCCCTTAGGTGGTTTTGAACCCATGGAGAATCACAGCTGATGGGCATGGGGCCTGGTGCTCTGGCTCTGGGTGGAAGCACAGACAGAAGCTCAGGCTGCGTCAAACTCATAAGCTCCCCAGCCTTAGGCCATAACAAGGGGCCACAGAGAAGAACTAAAGTGAGGAAGGGAGAGGAGGTGGTAGGGGGAGGCCCCAGGGCCCCTCCAGGGAAGGTCAGAAGCCCGGGGCCATAATGGAGAGGCTGGGGCAATGCAGTTGCTGACAGCCAGTTGCTGTGTGGTCTTGGGTGGATGGATTGCTCCCCTCTCTGTGTGAGAGGATGGGTGTGGTCCATCCTTTCAGTCCCTTGTGTGCCGCTGACAATCTATAAGGTTTGGCAACAAAAGCCAAAATAGACAAATGGGACCTAATCAAACTCCACAGCTTCTGCACAGCAAAAGAAACAGTCACTAGAGTGAATCAGCAACCATCAGAATGGGAAAAAATCTTTGCAGTTTACACATCTGACAAAGGGCTGATATCCAGAATTTACAAAGAACTCAAACAGATTCACAGGAAAAAAAATAAGCCCATTCAAAAATGGGCAAAGGATATGAACAGACACTTTACAAAAGAAGACATACATGAGGCCAACAAACATGAAAAAATGCTCATCATCACTGGTCATTAGAGAGATGCAAATCAAAACCACATTGAGATACCATCTCACGCCAGTTAGAATGGCGATCATTAAAAAATCTGGAGACAGCAGATGCTGGAGAGGATGTGGAGAAATAGGAACACTCTTACACTGTTGGTGGGAGTGTAAATTAGTTCAACCATTGTGGAAGACAGTGTGGCGATTCCTCAGGGACCTAGAAATAGAAATTCCATTTGACCCAGCAATCCCATTACTGGGTATATATCCAAAGGACTATAAATCATTCTACTATAAGGACACATGCATACGAATGTTCATTGAAGCACTGTTTACAATAGGAAAGACCTGGAACCAACCCAAATGTCCAACGATGATAGACTGGACTGGGAAAATGTGGCACATATACACCATGGAATATTATGCAGCAATCAAAAATGATGAGTTTGTGTCCTTTGTAAGGACATGGATGAATCTGGAGAACATCATTCTCAGCAAACTGACATAAGAACAGAAAAAGAAATACCACATATACTCACTCATAGGTGGGTGAGAAAAATGAGAACACATGGACACAGAGAGGCGGTCTACTATACACTGGGGTCTATTGGGGGGAGTGGGGGAGGGACAGCGAGGGGGAGCTGGGGAGGGATAGCCTGGGGATGAATGCCAAGTGTGGGTGAAGAGGAGGAAGGCAGCAAAACACACTGCCATGTGTGTACCTATGCAACTATCTTGCACGTTCTGCACATGTACCCCAAAACCTATAATGCAATAAAAATTTTAAACAAAAAAAGGTTATCAGTAATGGCTGGCTTGCTTGCTTTTTTTGAGACAAAGTTTCACTCTTGTTGCCCAGGCTGGAATGCAGTGGCACGATCTCAGTTTGCTGCAAACTTCATCTCCTGGGTTCAAGCAATTCTCCTGCCTCAGCCTCACAAGTAGCTGGGATTACAGGTGCCCACCACCATGCCCAGATAATTTTTCTATTTTTAGTAAAGATAGAGTTTCACCACATTGGCCAGGCTGGTCTTAAACTCCTGACTTCAGATGGTCCACCTGTCTCGTCTTCCCAAAGTGCTGGGATTATGGGCATGAGCCACCGAACCTGGCCACTTATCAGTAATTTCAATTCCCATTACAAATCTGTGACCCAGGGCCACGTGCAGGGATCAGCTCTCTACACGAAGGAGCTCACTGACTTCCCTGGACACCCTTGCCAGGTGGGTATTATTAGGCTCTCCATTTACAGAAGGTGAAGGAAGCTGAGGCTCTTGAGAGGTGGTGATAGCAGCCTGAGGTCACACAGCAAGGACAGAGCAGGGATTGGAGCCTAGATCTTGACTTATGGTTCATAGAGTGTTTCTTCTGCACTAAGGACCCCAACACCACCATAATAATAAAAAGAAGCAGCATAAGAAAAATCCCCTTGTGAGCTCAGGTGGCCACACCCTTCCAGGCCATGGTCTTTGTCCCTCATTGCTGGCCTGATCTGGTGTTTGGTCTGGCGTCTATGGAGGGTTGTGGCTCAGCTGTGTTACTGAGTGGACGTGGCCTGCTGCTCACAGGTATTTTGGCATTTGGGTCTCAAAGCCAAGAAGATGCCCCGCCCCTTCCATGCAGAGAGCATCCCTGACCACCCTTCCCGTCTGATCACGCCATTTCATTCATCGCCTTCACAGCCTTGCCCACGGCACCAACCCTCTCTTTGTCTTGTTAGAACCCCAGGTGGGTAGACTTTGCCTGAGTTTTTCACCAAGATGTCCCTAGTATCGAGTCCAACTCCTGCACGCAGTAGGAGAATAAACACTTGTCAAATGAACGGGAAAAGCAGACCGAGTGATATGTGTAAAAGGGCCTAACAAGAGTGCCCAGCACATACTGTTACAAACATTTATAGAAGGAAGGATGGAGCCTGGCTGGGTGGACAGAACTTGGCTTTGGAGCCAGGAGACTATGGTTGCAATGCCTGCTCTGTCTTCTCTCCTCTGAGCCTTAGTGTTTCCATCTGTAAAATGGGATTGAGGAAGAGTTGACTGGGAAGTGTTCTTTCTGGCTGGAAGTTTGCTCAGTTCTGTTCTAGTTGTTTGGCCAAGGGGTCGGTTGTGTTCAGCCTACAGGCTCCATAGCAAGCGTTTTCCTCTCCTGGAGGTCTCACCTCCCATCAAGGAAGAGGTCCAGATTGCTGTCTGATGTCTGGTTTCTGGACTGAAGGCCATTTAGTGCACGACTCACAAATGATGGTGGGGCAAGGCAGGGGGTATGCATGAGTGGCATGGGCAACATGTGAGTTGGGGGATACAGAAGGAAGTGGTGGAGGCCGGGTGCGGTGGCTCAGACCTGTAATCCCAGCACTTTAGGAGGCCAAGGCAGGTGGATCTCCCGACCTCATAGCCTGAGCAACATGGAGAAACCCCACCTCTAATAAAGAATACAAAGATTAGCTGAACCTGGTGGCGGGCACGTGTAGTGCCAGCTACGTGGGAGGGTGAGGCAGGAGAATCATTTGAACCCAGGAGGCGGATCTTGCAATGAGGCAAGATGGTACCACTGCACTCCAGCCTGGGTGACAGAAACAGAGGGAGGGAGGGGGGGAGGGAGGGAGGGAGGGAGGGAGGAAGGAAGGAAGGAAGGAAGGGAAGGGAAGGAGAGAGGTGGGGATGGAATGCAGCAAATTGAAGTATTCACACCTTGTCCAGTGCTGTGGACTCTACCCGAATCCACTCTCCTACTGCCTTATGAAGATGTGGCCTAGTGTTGCCAGATCTACTTTAAGGGAGATCAGAATTCCAGATTTTCATTTATTTGTATTTGTATTTATTTTTTGAGACAGAGTCTCACTCTGTCAGCCAGGCTGGAGTGCAGTGGCATGATCTCAGCTCACTGCAACCTCCACCTCCTGGATTCAAGCAATTCTCCTGCCTCAGCCTCTCCAGTGGCTGGGATTATAGGCACTCACCACTACACCCAGCTAATTTTTGTATTTTTTAGTAGAGACAGGGTTTTACCATGTTGACCAGGCTGGTCTCGAACTCCTGACCTCATGTGATTTGCCCACCTCGGCCTCCCAAAGTGCTGAGATTTCAGGCATGAGCCACTGCACCCAGCCTCGATTTCCAGATTTGTATGTGATCTCTCCAGATTTTTAAATATTGGAAACTTATTTCAAAATGAAACAGTACAAACAACCACAAAGCCCCATGTGTGCCAGACATACCTCGTGAAGCTGACCTGACCAGCAGGTGGCTGTTGTGTGACCTCTCAGGAGGACGCTCTCTCCCTTCCCCCAGTCGTTGCAAAATATTTCAGACAGAAAACCAGAGTTCTGTCTGGGTGCAGTCAGTTGGCTCAGAAGCTGACGGGCCTGGTCTTTGTATAACTCCATCCTTCCCCTTTCTTTCCGTCAGTTGTTATGGGAAGATTCTCAAACTTCTCTGGAGAATGTTTCTACTTTTGAGTTCTAGTGTCAGGTGACCTGTAATTTTCATGTTGGCTGGGGATGCCAGGAGTTGCCAGGAGTTGGCAGAGGCTCATTCCAGAGCCACGGTGGACTAAATTCTGCCATTTCTGTAAAGTCATTTAAAGTAGAGGGTGAGTCAGGCACAGTGGCTCATACCTGTAATCCCAGAACTTTGAGAGGCGCAGGCAGGCAGATCACCTGAGGTCAGGAGTTCAAGATCAGCCTGGCCAACATGGTGAAACCCTGTCTCTACTAAAAAAAAAATACAAAAATTAGCCAGGTGTGGTGGTGCACACCTGTGGTACCAGCTACACAGAAGGTTCAAGCAGGAGAATCACTTGAACCCAGGAGGTGGAGGTTGCAGTGAGTATGCCTGGGGTGAGAGAGAACTGATGTTTCGGCTCACACTACTTATTCTGTTTGGAAAAACACATGCTCTCCCTTTGTGGGAACAGCCCCTACCCTCTTCTGTGGCTCTGAAGGGACCACCAGTCATGGAACCAGGTCCCTGAGCACAGTATTGGCTCCTGACAGGCACATGACTTGAGCCAGGTCAGTTAGAGGCTTTCCTTCAGAGTCTCTATATGGCTGTTTGGAGAGATGCCCTCTCATTCCGCTGAGGTTTGCTGAACTTGCATGGGAAGAGACAGGCCTATGGAGAGACCAACACATAGATAACAGCTGGGCTGGGAGATGAAACGAGAGAACCCTGACATCAAGTGAGTCCCCCGATCCAGCAATACCTGAGACTAGATCCTCAGCTATGCGAGCCTATAGTATCCATCTCTCTCCTCTCTCTCCTAATGTGTGGGGTCAGCCATCTGCAACAACTACCACAAAATCCCAGAGCGTGCAGAAAACCTTGGTACTCTTCCCATAGAGCTAACTTACTTTTGTTCTGTCTCCTGAAACACCAAGGTCCCATGAGGTTAAGCAACACGGTCAAGGTCATCACTATTCGATGGCCGGGCAGCATTTAACCCAATTTTATCTAATCCTATGTTTCAGGCCAATTTCTCTAGACCAGAGCTTCTCAAATGAGGCTCCCCAGGCTCTAAGGGCTGCAGAGAAGTTTCCAGAGAAGCCACTGAGGATAGGAGTGGACACATTGGATAACACCAAAGATCTTCATACCCTCTGGATGACTAACAATGCTTAAGCACTTCCCATTTTTAAGAAATTTGCAAGTTATTTTCCAAAAATCAACTCTTTTCATCCCCATAAGCTGTGGGCTGGGGCTGATGACATCCCCATTGAACAGATGAGAACACAGAGTCCCAGGAAAGGAATTGCTCAGGTTATATAGTAAGTGAGCAGCTGCCTGCATGATATGAGTCACCTCCCGACCCTCCACCCAGGTCTTAAAATACCCCTCCTGTTTCCTGCTTGTCATTCTGCTGTGAGTTTCCCATTTGTAGGAACCTGCGAGCATTCTGGCAGGAACCGTATCTGGAGGCTGATCAGTTACTACTTAGTGGGATCCGCTGGAAGGCAAGATTGAGGGAGCGGCAGTGCAGCCTAGAGTAGTGTTGGGGGCTAGACTGGGGGTCAAAGGATGAGCTTTTCTGATAGAGCTTCAGGTGAGTTTTTCATCTCCACACACTTAAGCTCCGGGCTGCGCTGTGGCTCCAGCCAGGAAACAAGTTCTTCTGAGGAGTTTTCGCTCCCAAGTGATCCTTTGGTCTCAGTGGCCTCCTGTAGCCTCTCCAGACCAGCCTGCCAAAGAGGGGCACCAGGCAAGCTCCTCCTGCCATTCACCCCTGCAGAATCCTGGTCAGGCCAGTAGCTGTGTGACCCTGAGTAAGTCACTTTATCTCTCTGTACCTCTACTGGCCCTTGGGTAAAAAGAAAGCAATTCACTAACGTCACCTAACATTTGTGGGCACTTCTCAGTTCACAGAGGTTGTCCCATTCATTAATTCTTACATGAACGCATAGGGTGGTTTTTGTTTTGTTTCATTTTTGAGATGGAGTCTTGCTCTGTCGCTCGGGCTGGAGTGCAGTGGCGCAATCTCAGCTCACTGTAACCTCCACCTCCTGGGTTCAAACAATTCTCCCACTTCAGCCTCCTGAGTAGATGGAATTACAGGCACCCATACCACACCCAGCTAATTTTTGTATTTTTTGTAGAGACGGGGTTCACCATGTTGACCAGGCTGGTCTCGAACTCCTGGTCTCAGGTGATCCTCCCACCTCAGCCTCCCAAAGTGCTGGGATTACAAGCAGGAGCCACCACACCCAGCCTGTAAATTGATAGTTTATAATTACATAAATGTATGAGGATATTATTACAGATCTATTTTACAGATGGGGAAGGAAATAGAAGTACAGAGAGATTAAGTGGTCAAGGCAAGGGATACATCCCTTGGCAAGGGAAACAGACATTTCCCTGTGAGTCGGAAGTCCAGTGTCCAAAACTATCACTGTAGAAGAAGCCTGAATTCCTTCCTCAGCTTTGTTTTATTATTATGATTTTTGAGATGGAGTCTTGCTCTGTCGCCCAGGCTGGAATGCAGTGTTGTAATCTGGGCTCACTGCAACCTCTGCCTCCCTGGTTCAAGTGATTCCCATGCCTCAGCCTCCTGAGTAGTTGAAATTACAGGCACCTACCATCATGCCTGGCTAATTTTTGTGTTTCTAGTAGAGATGGGTATCACCATGTTGGCCAGGCTGATCTCAAGTTACCATCTCAGCCTCCCAAAGTGCTGGGACTACAGGTGTACGCCACCACACCCAGCTAGCTTTGTGTTTATACTTGAGAGCTGGAACCATTGGGAGATTCTGCCAGGTTTGCTATGTGGTTGCACGTAAGTCTGAAGGCATTGGTGGCTCCTGTTGCCACTCCACTGGAGAGTCAAGCTGACATGGCAGAGCCTAGAGGTAGAAGTGGAGACCTGGTGATGGTACCTAGTCCCGGGCCTGGATCAGTCATGCCTGGGACATCCCCTGGATGTGAACTAATTAATACACGAGCTAATGAACCCCCTCTGACCTTCCCTTTTCCTCAAGCTAGTGTGAACTGAGTTTTTATGGCTTTAAACCAGAGTCCTAGTTTCAAATCACAATTCCTCGACTGGACTTTTCACTCTTCTAGTTTTTTTCTGGAGTTTTTGGCAGATAGGAGACCATCGGCTATTCCAACAACAATATGGCCCATCTTCCCTAAACTGCCACTGTTTCTATCAGAAAGTTTGTTCTGCATTTGCCCGAGAGGAGCTTGGGCTCTGCACTCCCAAGCTGTGTGGCCCCGAGGCCGTCATTCCCTTCTCCTAGCCTTAGTTTACCTCATCTTTAAAATGCCTGTTAGAATCCATCATTGGCTGGGCACCTGGCTCAAGCCTGCAATGCCAGCACTCTTGGGAGGCTGAACCAGGAAGATCACTTGAGCCCAGGAGTTTGAGACCAGCCTTGGGAACATAGTGAGACTTTATTTTAAAAAATAAAAAAGAATCCATCACTGCCCCCTCTTGTGAGAATCCAACGGGACAGGTGCGTAAGTGCCTGCCATGGTGCCTGGCACATGCTTGGAACCTCAGAGTGTAAATAATCCCAGTATTATTGTTTCTATGCTGTGTCCCAAAAAGTTGACTTATGTCAACTGTGGGGGCCCACCCTTTCAGAAATTACTGAATAACCTGTGGAATTTCCCCTTAGTTACAAAGGTTACTCTTAAAAATGCTATCCTTGGTCAGGCACTATGGCTCATGCCTGTCATCCCAGCACTTTGGGAGGCCAAGGCAGGTGGATCACTTGAGGTCAGGCATTTGAGACCAGCCTGGCCAACATGGTGAAACCCTCTCTTTACTAAAAATATAAAAATTAGGTGGGTGTGGTGGTTCACGCTTATAATCCCAGCTACTTGGGAGGCTGAGGCAAGAGAATCGCTTGAATCCAGGAGTTGGAGGTTGCAGTGAGCCAAGATTGTGCCACTGCTCTCCAGCCTGGGTGACAGAGCAAGCCTCGGTTTCAGAATAAACAAACAAACAAACAATAAATAAATAAATAAATAAAAACTTTGTCCTTAAGGACAGGATGATGTTCTCTACCTTCTTCTTTAGGGACGGGATGGAGTAACCAGAAATGATCTGTGAGTCCAGATATGGTGGCTCACACCTATAATCCCAGCACTTTAGGGGGCTGAGGTCAGAGAACTGCTCGAACCCAGGAGTTCAAGATCAGCCTGGGCAACAAAGCACAACCTTTTTCTCCACAAAAATAAAATGATAAAGTGAAATATCTGCAACCTGCTGCAGCCTGGTCATTGGTGTCAGGATAACCACTCTCCCCGAAGCCTTGGCTGAGCACTGCTGAGGCCAGTGCCCCTCGACAGGTAGGCGATTTTGTCCTGCCCACCCCCAGGGACACTTAGTAATATCAGGAGACATTTTGGGTTACTGCAATTGGATGACATGCTACTGGCATCTGTGGGTGGAAGCCAGGGATGCTGTTTCACACCCTCCAGCAAACAGGACACCCCGTCCTCCTAACAAAGAATCATCTGGCCACATTGTTACTAAAGCTGAGGTTGAGAAAAGTTGGTCTAGACTACATGATTTTCTCTTTACAGAAAAAATGACTTATCATGTCTCCCAATAAAGAAATGCTGCTTCCAGGTGGGCACGGTGGCTCACTCCTGTAATCTCAGCACTTTGGGAGGCCGAGGCAGGCAGATCACCTGAGCTCGAGACCAGCCTGGCCAACATGATGAAACCTCGTCTCTACTAAAAATACAAATATTAGCTGGGTGTGGTGGTGCACACCTGTAATCCCAGCTACACGGGAAGCTGAGGAAAAATCACTTGAACCTGGGAGGCGAAGGTTGCAGTGGACAGAGATCATGCCACTGCACGCCAGCCTGGGTGACAGAGTGAGCCTCTCAAAAAAAAAAAAAAAAAAGCTGCTTCCCAGATTGGGCAACAGAAATAAGAGAAATATGGGTGAGTGTGCAGAATGAGTGTGTAAACACAGATGTGTAGGAACGAGGGGAGGGTGTGTGCATGAGATGAGGGGAGGTGTGCATGTAGGGGATGTGTGCACACAGGAGTGTCTCTGCCCAGGTTGTGTGTGTGTGTGCATGCACGTGCTTGTGTGATGTATGAATTGGTGCATTGTGTGCCCGGTGTGCAAGTGGAGCGTGTGATGTGGGTGTGAAAGCAACAGGGAATTGTGTTGATAAGTAATGTATGGTGGGATGACGGGAACTTACAGGTGTGGGAGTGGAGTTTGTGTTTCTAGAGTGTCAGTGACTGGCTTGTGTTGTCGCTGTGTAGAGAATAAGTCATATGTGGAAACGGGAGGAGGAAGGATGGGACCCAAGGCCTGAACCGGCATTTTGGTTTCCAGGGTGGCCCATACCCCCACTTACCCCTCCAGAAGCCTGATGGGCAGCGCTGGTAGCTGGCAAAACACAGCAGAGAAGCCAGTACCCAAACAGCACTCCAGATGACTGGACTCCCTTCTTCCTCTCGGTGTGAATCAGGAACACTACGAAGCTCTGGGCGGGAAAGTCAGGGCAGACCCCTTAGGGGAGGGTGGGAGGCAGGGGAGCCTCTTCTCTTCCCCTTGTTCTCCACTGTGGCAGGTAAAGCAGCAGCTGGGAGCAAGCGCGGCTCCAGGCTGAAGGCATCATTACCAGCATGGTGAGCCACACCGCAGGGTGAATGAGGAATTCCGGGGCCTCGGGCTTTCCCTGCTGGATATTCCAAAGAGTGACAGCCATGCTGGAGGTACGCAGGACTACGAGGGCGAACCCAAGCTCCTGGGGAGACAGGCTTAGATAAGCTTGGAGGGCAATAAAAGAGGTCACAGAAAACGAGTGGCGACCCACGTCCAATTGGGAGCTGGTTTTGTGACATCCCGGCTGGGGCCATGCCACAAACCAATATCACAAGCTAGCAATGTGCCAACATAAACAATGTGTAAAGGGCATTGTAGGTCAGTCCTGATGTGTAACTGTCATGTAAATAATGCACAGCAAGGCCTTGAGCCAATCGAGTGCTTTCCAAAATGCAGGGAGCGCTCCAATTGTGCACATACGAGATGACCGTGGGTGTGAAGAAACAGCAGGAAATGAAACGTACTCACCGGGTAAAAAACTATCCTCTCTCCAAGTCATTTTCAATCTCTGCTATGAAATCAAGGAGAAACTCTGTTGGGCCAGTAAGTCTCTAGGGTCTCTCTAACATCTATGGTTTTCTCTATTGAATGAAAGAAAGGAAGAAAGTGAGAGAACATGTACACACCAGAGGGAAGGCCAGAGCTAAGGCACATGGGAGGAACTGCTCAAAGAACCTCAGTTTAAAGCAGAGGTTGGAAAATTATCAATCATCAAAGAAGAATAAAAAGCATCGTATGTCATAATAGGTGAAAATTATAAGAGATCCAAATTTCAATGACTACAAAGAAAGTTTTATTGAAACAGTTTGCTGGGCGCAGTGGTTCATACCTGTAATCTCAGCACTTTGGGAGGCTGAGGCAAGCAGATCACCTGAGATCAGGAGTTGGAGACAAGCCTGGCCAACATGGCGAAACCCTGTCTCTACTAAAAGTACAAAAAATAGTGAGGTGTGATGGTGGGTGCCTGTGATCCCAGCTACTTGGGAGACTCAGGCAGGAGAATCATGTGAACCCAGAAAGTGGAGGTTGCAGTGAGCCAAGATCACCCCATTGCACTCCAACCTGAGTGACAAGAGTGAAACTACATCTAAAAAAAAAAAAAGAAACACAGTTATGACTATTGTCTGTGGTTATGACTACTGCGTTCACGCAGCAATGGCAGAGCTAAGTGTTTGGAAGGAAGCCTGCCTGGCTGACAAAGCCTCAAGTACCATGGGCTGCTCGGCTCTTTAAGTTTGCCAGCCCCTGGGTTGGTGGTGGGTGATAATGCAAACATTGACACAATGGCAGAAGGAGGAGGAATGAACTCTGAAGAACATTCTTTAGAGCCTACAGGAACAGAGGAGAAGAGGATGGATGAGCAGAAAAGCTCACACTTGGAATACCAGCGCTTATTCAACACACTAAAGCAAATACGTATCACTTGTGAAATTGTTCTACAACACAGCCAGTGGGGGAACACAGAAGCCAACGCACAACTTTGAAAAGGTTCATCCTAATGTGGTCCTAAAATTACCTTGTGTATCTAAGAGTCTACATGATACGTTTTGGAAAGTGCCAGGTTATGATAGCTATCAAGTGTCTGGAAACATGGGAATACGCGTGTGTGTGTTTGTGCAAGCATGGATTTTTGGAATGTGCCACTGTACTCCAGCCTGAGTGACAGAGGGAGACCCTGTGTCTAAAATAATGATGGTAATAATAACAGTAATAGATTTAAAAACTAAAGGATCAAGATAGGTAGAAATATAACAGGTTAGATTAATACATGACATGCCTCATAGGGAAAATCTAATGGAGAAAGAAATATCAGAATACCAAGCAAGAAAGAACCCAAGACAAAGGTTGATGACATCATAAGGAAGGTGAAAGTCCCAATAATAAGTTTATATTGGGACTGGCAATCTGAAGAGATGCTGGTGAGAAAGAACGGATTTCATAACATCCCCTATCATGGGGAGTCAACCTAGTCCATGAATGACTCAGCCAGTTAAACAGCCCTGAGAGTTTACCAGTAATCTTTGTGTACTTCTCTTCAGGTCATGGAATGGAGGCTGGGAACACAGGCATGAAAGAGGGTAGAGGCATCCCTTTTAGGGTTGTGTGGCCAAGGGAGGGTACTAACTGCACTCAGCCCTCTGGCCCTGTGCTACCCTCCCTCATCCTTCTCCATCTTCTTCATAGCAGGAGGAAAGCTTTGGTGTGAATCATGCAGAACAGTCCAGGAATTATGCAATGACACAGTCGGCCCATGCAGCAACCCTTTTCAACACACAAACGCTGCCGCCCCCCTCTCTCTGTGATATTATAGCGACTATGCCAGTTTCTGACATGTTTCTCTCCCCAAGCCATTCTGAATGGAAGCAGATAACTTTAACTCTGTAAATAAAGGAGAGCCGTCCACACCTTGCCCAAACAGAGACCACCTGGGTAATAACCTTGAACCGCACAAGATTCCATCATCATCTCAAGTAGTGTGTTTCTCTAGTGCAATGGCTTTCTAAGTATGGTCCCTGAACCAGCAGCATCAGCATCACGTGGGAAGATGGTAATAATTCAGGGCCCATTCAATCAGAAACTCCATGTTGGGTCCTGGCAATCTGTTTTAGCAAGTTCTCCCAGTGAGTCCACTGCGTGTTTGAGAGCTACCATTCTCTGCCACATTTAGTATGTCCGTCTGTGATAAGGTCCAGCCAGCCTTCAGCAAACAGGCTAGCAAGATTCCTATCACCAGGACATCGGGCAGAGTTCAGAGGGGTGAGAGGGGTTGAAGGCAATGGAGCTACCTCACCACCCCAGTTGTGGAAAAAATGCAAAGTGTTATGTCCAGTGTTGTTTGTTTTTGAGACAGGGTCTCACTCTGTTACCCAGGCAGGAGTGCAGTGGCGCCATCTTGGCTCACTGCAAACTCCGTCTCCCAGGTTCAAGTGATTCTCCTGCCTCAGCCTCTCAAGTAGCTGGGACTACAGGTGCACGCCACCATGCCCAGCTAATTTTTCTATCTTTAGTATTTCAAATAGAGATGAGGTTTTGCCATGTTGGCCAGGCTGGTCTCGAACTCCTGACCTCAGGTGATCCACCTGCTTTGGCCTCCCAAAGTGCTGGGATTACAGGTGTGAGCCACCATGTCCGGCTGGTACTCTGGATTTTTATACCCTCATATTAAAAGAACATGCCTCATGCTTTGTTTCTATGAATGAGTGGGCACTGCATTTCACACACACTGCAGGTTTTCACACAGACAGAATTCTTAACCTTCACGTCAGATCTGGCACTGAAATGAGGCTGTAACTACAGAGCATAAATAAAGGCTTGCATTGACTCAACCCAGAGGTCTTGCCAGATGCTGTATTTTGTATTAACAGGGAATCAATAAGAAAACTACAAATCTAGGTGCACCTGTTTCATGTATTCAATTAATGAGGCTTTGTTATTATTCCAAAAGGATGGCAGCTTCTTCTCACGAGGGTATTTACAGCATGACAGCTCCAATGTGATTTCAAAACACTGGGCCCAGATGTAGTTGTAATCTTGCATTCCACCTAAACACAAGCATATTGAATTTTTGTTAGGGTCTAAAATTGAAGTGCAGCCAAACATCACGTGTGTTGGGGACAAGTGAATCAGATGGCTCCCTGTAAACAGGACAAGATGAATTTGACATATTAGCCTGTAAAATCAGGGCTTGACATTTTATTAGCCAGGCATGACCAGACAATTCTAAATATTCCCATCTGGGTAACTGGATCAGAGCTGACTGAAGCACACCCCTCACTAAGTGAGGGGTGAAGGAAGGTTCTTTTTTGTTATTATTTTTTGAAATCCTACATTACAAAAAGGATTCTTTGAATTACATTTTTTCTTAAATTATCTTTTAAATGGATATAAGCTAGAAGGAGATTCCTTTAAAATATTTTTACAAATCATTGATAAATACACTTACTATGTAAAGCTAAGCACACTAATTTGGAAGAAAGGGGTGTTCTAAATACACAAACTGAAAGGAAGAATCAGGGCTAATGGCAGTTATCACAACTCACTGTCACCACAGTGTTACCATCAGACACACACGTTGATGGATTAAGAACAGAAACTAAGCACCTTTTGGATGCTGGCTACACGAACTTCAGTGGGTCCTTATCAGCTCTCTGTGCTTCTACACCAACAGTTCTTAACCCTATCAGATGATGCCTCTTCTTTTTATGTCCAATATTTTGCAACTTCTATTTTATTATGCTGACAAACAATTCTAACACATTTACATACATAATTTCAGAAGATCGATATAGTGTTCAAACTACATAAAGCAAAAATAAAAAAAAGAAAGCAATTTACATAAAATATGGTATCCATATGCAAAAACTAAACTTGGACACTCCACCAGAAGACAAATGAAGTCACATGTCTGTATCTATACTTTAGAGTCACCATGAACATATAGATTATAAATGCAGGTTGATTTGGCTCTTCGGTCACTGTTGTCAGGATTTTCTGAATATGAAATAGGTCTCAGTCAAATTGAGAGCAAAACAAAGTATAATTCCCCTCGATTTACATGCAGGGCTAGCCCTGAAAAGTTCAGTATATATTAAACCTGTTGGGGAAAAATATTTTATACTTGTATATAAAAAGAGTTTGGTTTTAGGCTCAGATAACTGTAAGCTGGTCTTATACCTATGGAGGACATTAGAAAATTGTGGGCGGAGGGCATAGTGGCTCATTCCTGTAATCCCAGCACTTTGGGAGGCTAATGCAGAAGGATCCCTTGAAAGTTTGAGACCAGCCTGGGAAACACAGTGAGACCCCTGTCTCTACTAAAAAAGAAAAAAAGAAATTTGAAGGGAACAAATCTTCACTATGTGGGACTGTTCTGTGCATTGCTAACAGGTAGATCAGGAGGATGCTTCAGAAGGGAGGTTCTCCCCCTTCCCAAAGACTGTTAACAAGTTAGGGCCCAAATCTCATCCCCACATTTACAAAAATTCCGCTAGGGGGCAGACTGTCCTTAATGAGAAGCCCTCCTTTCAGTTCCACATCTCAAACTCAAGATGGCAGCTTGGTGGGTGGGTGGCCCGTGAATGTGCAAATCACAAGCTCAGCCTTCTCCTTTTGCTTCATAATCAAAAAGCTTCAGCATATTGGAAAATAAAATCTAACTCTACACCAAATGACGGAATTCAAACTACTTTGGATGAAATTGTGTATACCAAAAAAGGATCAAGGAATTCCATAGGTGATCACTCAGCACATAAAGAATATTTAATACAGGCCTTTTCTTGGATGATAGAGGATGCTTGTCAACTCCTTCAGAATCACAGGGGCCAGAGGCAAGGTGGTACAAGAGGAGGAGGAGGGAAGGACAAGAACAGAGAAAAAGGTCTCTGGAGAAACTTTTATCTCTAGAAAAGAGGCTAAATGTTTCTTTCAGTCATTGGTACAAGATAGATTTTGGTTCCAGTCAAACCTCTGTCACCTACTAAAAATGGACAACTCACTTAATCTCTATTCTTTACATGTAAATTGGGAGATAATCATGGTATTTCATACCAGTGTTAGAATGATTGAGACATTTATTTAAAGTGCCAAATGACAAAATTCACTTAATGTTGGCTGTGATTATTATTTTCTAAAAGTTGCAATTGTCACTTGCCCCTAGAGTATTGCAGTTTAGTTACAGTTGAGATTTGGAATAAAAAGTTATTAGATATAAGAAGAAAAGTAAAATTCTATTTTACTTTTTGAATATTCTCTGTTTTGATTTTCTCTTAAAATATCATACTACAAATTAGGGGAAATCTGAATCATTTCCTCACAAGATAAAAAAAAGACAGTGTCTCTAAGAAACCCTGACTGTTTCAAGAATAAGGCTGGTAGCTGATAGATGTCTCAGAAAGGGACCCTGCATATTATGTTAAAGGGGAAAGGCTTACTAAACCCATACAACTTTAATCACAAACATGTATATTATAGCCGAAGTTCCTAGATTTTAGTGGTTTTCTTGATATTCATCCTCAATATGCATCACAATAGGCATTTTATACAGGATCCCAAGCAAACCGGTTTTACGAGCATATTTGGGAAATGAGCAGAGTGTGACGGATGACCAAGTGTTGTGCCAAAAGTTTATATACAATGTTCTTTTCTGAGGGTAAATCACCAGCTAAAATCTACCCAGTTGAGGGCAAGTGATCATGAGAGATATGTGTATGTGAACACAGTACATTCCTCTAAGGAGCAAGAATCCTAACCAATGTCAGGGAGATTTCTGAACATCTGCAATGGTATAGGACTCCTGGTAGAGGAATTCAGTAAATGTCTGTTGATTATGGGAAGGTGAGAGTTCTTAGGGAAAGATGTAAGACAAATAAATTCTCCCCCATACTTAAAACCGAACAACGAGAAATACATACTACAGTAGTCTTTCAAAGTGCTAATGACAGTATTGATTTATGACTAGTGTATGTTTTAGAAGAATTGTTTTTCTTGACAGACATTTCTCAAGAGATTATAAATCAACACAATCTTTTGGAAGGCAATTCAGTATATTTATCAATACTGAAAACTGTTTTAGACTTAGTAATTTCCTTTTAGGATATGAATCCATAAGAATAATAGTAATAGCAGCTTTTACATAGCACTTACTATGTTCTAGGAATTGTTCTAAAGACCCACAGTCACACAGCTACAAAACAGAGGATCCAGAATTTGTGCTTGGGCACAGTGGTTCCAAGCCTGTGCTCAGCCTTTTGCTGTCTTAGCTACAAGGATGTTCACTACAGCATTGATTATAACAGGGAAAGTTTAGAAATAAATATTCACCAGTGGGGCAGGAGTTAAATAAACAATGATATATCTATCATTTATCAATACAAAACAGAAATGAAAAATCAAGTTTTAGAAATACATATTTTCATGAACAAACAAAGTAAGATATTTGACTCAGAGCGGGTAAAAAGGCTCAAAACTCTGTAGAATGATTCCAATCTACTAAATGTTTTCTTTGGGTGGTAAGATTTTTGTTTTCTTTTTGGTGCTTTGTTATATGATATAGATTTTCTAAATGTACTAGAATTCCTCTTGTACTCAGGAAAAAATTAATAACAAATTGCCTTCTATAGCAGCACAACCAATCAAAATATAATGCAAGTCATATATATAATTTTAATCTTCTAGTAGTTAAATTAATAATGTAAAAAGAAACAGGTGAAATTAATTTTTATTTATGTATTTACTTATTTTTGAGATGGGGGTGTCACTCTGTCACCCAGGTTAGAGTGCAGTGGTACAATCTTGCAGGCACTGCAACCTCTGCCTCCCAAGCTCAAGCGATCCTCCCATCTCACCCTCCCGAGTAGCTGGGACGACAGGCATGAGCCACCACGCCTGGCTAAATTTTCCATTTTTGGTAGAGATGGGGTTTTACCGTGTTGCCCAGGCTGGTCTCAAACTCCTGAACTTGGGCAATCCACCTGCCTCAGCCTCTCAAAGTGCTGGGATTACAGGTGTGAGCCATTGCTCCTGGTCTTAAAATTAATTTTTAAAAATATTTCTTATGTAACATATCTAAAATATTATCATTTCAACATGTAATCAGTATAAAACATTGTTAGTGAAATATTTTACTTTTTTGTATTAAGTCTTCAAAGTCACTTTCTAGCACCTCAGTTTGGCCTAGTCAAATTTAACTCCTCAATTGAATAATGGCTACTGACTTGAATAGAACAGCTGTAGATCCTTGGTAGAAGCTATACCTTCAGGTCAAGTGTGCCCAAACCATGGTCCTAAAACCCTCTACTAATGACCTCAACTTCCATGGAATCATCCCCGTGTGTGTCAAGCTGCTTTTTTTAAAAGAGAACAGAGGGGTGCTTGGGAAATAGGCAGCTCTGAGTTTGAATCCTCTCTCTAACACTTAGCTATGTGATCTTCAGCAAGATAAGTAACCTCTCTGTTGCTCATTATCCTGTTTTGTAAATGAGGATAATGCCTACTTTGAGTTATTGAGATTGAAATAATGTATTAAATCATCTGCTACATGGAAAGTACTTGATAACAGAGACTACCATTTGACTGGCTTTAAAAAAATCTCAAATAATATTACCTCCAGTAAGGAAGGTGTTATTATCCCACCTACCATATTCAGATACAATGATGATTAGACAAGTTTCTTTCTTTCTTTTTTTTTTTTTTTTTTTTGAGACAGGGTCTTGCTTTGTAGTCCAGACTGGAGTACAGTGGCACGATCGTGGCTCACTGCAGCCTTGAACTCCAAGGCTCGAGTGATTACCATGCCTCAGTTTCCCAAGTAGCTGGCACCACAGGAGTGCACCAATATGTCAGATTAATTTTTAAAAAATTATTTTTTTGGGCCGGGCGCAGTGGCTCAAGCCTGTAATCCCAGCACTTTGGGAGGGTGAGGCGGGTGGATCATGAGGTCAAGAGATGGAGACCATCCTGGTCAACATGGTGAAACCCTGTCTCTACTAAAAATACAAAAAATTAGCTGGGCATAGTGGTGCGTGCCTGTAATCCCAGCTACTCAGGAGGCTGAGGCAGGAGAATTGCCTGAACCCAGGAGGCGGAGGTTGCGGTGAGCCGAGATTGCACCATTGCACTCCAGCCTGGGTAATAAGAGCGAAACTCTGTCTCCAAAAAAAAAATTATTTTTTTGTAGAAATGGGGTCTCAATGTTGCTGAGGCTGATCTCAAACTGGGCTCAAACAGTTCTCCCACCTCAGTCTCCTGAAGTGCTGGGATTATAGACGTGAGCCACCACACCTGGCCAAGGCAAGATTCTGAAAATAGATGGTAGGAAATCTCATTTAAAATGGCCCTTTGGGGTTTTGTTTTTTTTTTTTTTTTTTTTTTTTGGTAGCAGAACAGCTCTTTCGTTGCTATCTATTAAAAGTCAACCCTCAATGCAAGAGTTTGTCTTTTAAAAAAAATAACAAAATGTTCCTAAACTAATTTTGCGGTGTGTGTGTGGAAAGACTACCCTGAAAACTCACAGTAAATACATTTGTATTTGAAAATGGGTACCTAATGGCAGGGAATGAATGACACACATCTTTGTTTGCCTCCCATGGCTTTTGCTCAGCAAATATTTGATCCATTAAATAAGCAGAACAGATTATTGATTATGTGGCAGGCATCCTTCTAGACAGAGTTAGGGGCAAAAAATGGGAGGTTCTCCCTTAATTGAATGAATGAGGACTGAACGAACTGATGGACACTGTGCCTGTTCTGATTTTTCTGAACTAAGTCATCTGATTAACACTGTACTCTTTTGCTTCTCTTGTTTCACCTAAGATTTTCTTGACTATGTCGCTAGGTAGTGGGATTTCCTTCAAAAGGCTCAACTGAATTATGGTCTACTATGGCTGAATCTGGGTAAAGGGTACATGTGTGCTTAACTTTTGTGTGAGTTTTAAAAGTTTCAAAATAAGAAAGTTTTCAAAAATCACCAATAATAATAGGAGGTAATTATCATGACATGCATCAATGGTTTTATGGTATCCGTGTTTATAACGGAGTTAACCCAAAACTATACGGATGCCCAAAGAGGTGAATGACTAAGAAAATTCACATAATCAAAAGAATAAAATACTAGACAGCAATGAATTCACATCTGCAGACTTTGTCAATTCATAGAAATATATGATGAAAT
Source organism: Saguinus oedipus (assembly GCA_031835075.1). NCBI lineage: Eukaryota > Metazoa > Chordata > Mammalia > Primates > Cebidae > Saguinus > Saguinus oedipus. Next base: position 14,440 of record JASSZA010000357.1, on the reverse strand, counting down.
AATGTGAAATGGAAAAACAAGCAGAATGTAATCCATAATTACATCAAAGAAGATATATGTGATATATATGCTTATCACATATATTTTAGTTTTTACAAAACTAAAAATGTATTACTTTATCCATGTTAATATATGTAATATAAATAAATAGCACATATATAATAAATTCTTTTTTCCTTTTTTTGAGACAAGAATTTCACTCTTGTTGCCCAGGCTGGAATGCAGTGGCGTAATCTGGGCTCACTGCAACCTTTGCCTCCTGTGTTCATGCTATTTCTCCTGCCTCAGCCTCCCTAGCAGCGGGCACCACAGGTGCGTGCCATCTTGCCCAGCTAAATTTTTGTATTTTTAGTAGAGACAAGCTTTCATCATGTTGGCCAGGCTGGTCTCAGAATTACTGACCTCAGGTGATCCTCCTGCCTCGGCCTCCCAAAGTGCCATGATTACAGGTGTGAGCCACCGCACCCGATCATAAATTCTGTTTTCTAAGCAAACTTATCTTACACCAGAGGGCAGAACGGCTAAGGAAAATAGTCTATCTAGTGAAAAAGAGCACCAACAAAGGAGCACCATCTCTCCACTGTCACACTAATGTGCAGTGACACTTCGGCAACTGACTCCCAGTTACTGGCATGCAGTTTAGCCTACTGCTTGGAGCCAAATGTCAGATTTGTGATTTTTCTTAATTCAAGTTATTATTCAGAGCAATACTCAACACAAACATTTGACCACTAGTGTCAGATTTTATTTTTACATGATAACTCCTCAAGCCTTTAACCACAACGGTGCATACAAGGTAAAATTCAAAAAAATATTAAGCCTGCTGACTTTCACTGTGATTGTGGTTTGACATCATGCAGAATAGATCACATTTGCTGATTCACATTAGGAAAGAGAGCCCCCAACTGTCATAAGCACATTCTGTTTGAAAAGAGGAAGCCTCACCAAATCATTTAGTACTTAAAATTAACAACATCCTCATCATCTTGTGGTTCAAATGATGACTGAACAATAACTCAAGCTAGTTGTATATATTCTAATTAATATAATTAGTATTCCTAGATCTTTTTAAATTGCTCTACCCTAGCCCTAGGGGAGAAATGATTTCAGAAGCCTGAATTACATACGCTGATTCAAGATGTGATTTCTCACACACCCAACCTCTATAATTTAGGATTACAGAGCAATTATAGAGTAATTATGGCACCAAGGCTTTGGCAATGCTGTTTAAAAACAAAGTTACAATCACACACAGCCCATGATATTGACTTCACATTGCACATAAATACATTTATATAATACGTTTTTATAATATAGAAGCCATAGACTTTTTTGAAAAATGATTAATTAATAATATGGTAATTATGAGACTCTCAATTGACTCAAAAGCTCAGAGCTAAAATCCAGGTAGAGTTTGAACACACCTTACTAACAGATGCGATTCAAATTGCATAAACTTTATGAGACTTTTGATTTAAGGACTAAGTTTTCTGGTAACGTCTTTGGAAACATCTGGATCATAAAAGATGATTAAGAAATAATAATATCTGATCTAATTATTTGCCTTGTCCGAACCGTCTGGGTGCCAGTCCTGGCTATAAAATTCACCAACTGGGAGACCTTGAACAAATTATGTAATTTCTCTGATTCAAACTAGCTGTCTATAAAAATGAAGATAACTTTATGTAGTTTCTAACTTAGAACAATAAGTAACTAATAGTAAATATGAAATGCTAGGAAGAGTTTCAATCACTGTAAATGTATATTTATTACCTAGCATTGTCTTCTTCAAATGGATACATTTTAGGCCGGACATGGTGATTCATATCTGTAATCCCAGCACTTTGGGAGGGTGAGGCAGGTGGATCACCTGAGGTCAGGCATTTGAGACCAGCCTGACCAACGTGGTAAAACCCTGACTTTACGAAAAATACAAAAATGAGCCGGGCATGGTGTCCTGTAATCCCAGCTACTTGGGGGGCTGTGGAAGGAGAATCGCTTGAATCCAGGAGGCAGAGGTTGCAGTGAGCAGAGATTGCACCATTGCGCTCCAGCCTGGGCAAGAGAGTGAGACTCCATCTCAAACAAACAAATGTTTACATTTTAAAAACAGCCTTTAATACTAGAACCCCTTTTTTTGGCATAACTTTAAGCCACAGGGCTAATTATACGTGACACAAATCTAACCAACAGAACTGTACTACTTAGATTAAAAGAAACTTGTAGAAATGACAGTTCTGCATAACTTTAAACTAAAAAGCTAATTAGATATGGCCTAGAAATCTTACCAGCAAAACCGCATTATTTTAGTTTAAAAGACTTGAAGAAATGACATTAACAGTCCAAGTCATATTTAAAGACGCCCAGACAAAGGGGAACTGAAATGGACAGACGGACTTACTTTGGAGTTTTCTTGAAAAGGAACTAAAATACACATCCCAAATAACCAATGTCTGCAAGAACCAAAAGACAGAACTCCAATAATGCAAAGGACGCAGTGACACTGAATTACAATGGATAAGCCAGTAAAATTCAGTTCTTCCAACTATTCCTCCCAACAAAACAAAACAAAAGCAGAAAACAACCGACAGGCAGGGTACAGGTTTACCTGTTCTGTGCCCCTCAGGGTAGGTACGTGGAAGAGGAAATGGGAAGCTGGGGCATATTTAATGAATACTGAAAGGAAAGACTGAGGGTTTGGGAAAGTGTGCACAGACGGACCCTACCTTTCACAGATTTCCCAATACTGTGTAAGTGAGTGATAGAACTGTAGTTTTGGGCAACATTCTTCAAAAACGCTTCCATCCCTTCCTGGTGGTGGTGGTTGAAATCCAGCGCAGCTACCAAAGGCAGCAACAGCTCTAGCCAGAGGCACGGGAATTCCATGTTCTAGAGATGAATAAGAAGAACCTGAGAACACTTGAAGGCTGGCAGGGGCATCACCAGCTCCAGCTCGGCACTGCGGTCTCAGGGTCTCCCGACACTGACGCTCCCTGCTTCCTCAGGAGGCAAAAGCTGGAAGCAACACCTTCGGGAGTGAGCCGTGCAACCGGAGCCGGGGAGCACAGGCAGCCTCGGTGCCCTGAACCCAGCCGCCCGCGCCGCCCTCTCCTCCCTCTCCTCCCGGCGCCTCCGCCTCCCGGCAGCTGCCGTAGCTGCGCCGGGTCCTGAGCGTCCAAGCCTCACAATCCTAATTTAAACTATGTATGCACTTTGAGTGGTAATGATGCTTCAGTGTAGGTTTATTGGTTGTAACAAATGTGCCACTTTGGTGGGGGGTATTGATCATCAAAGAGGCTATGCACGTGTGGGGATAGAGACAAGGGGTATGTGGGAAACCTCTGTACCTTCTTCTCAGTTTTCCTTTACATAATTTTGCTTTTGAGTACTGGTTCTTGGGGTTTTTTAAGTAAATATTTATATTTGTATTGACTTTACCACAGTAGGTACAGCAAATTTGCTCTAGAAGTGCTCTAAGAAAATAAAGTCTTTTAAAAAAAAAAGCTGGTGAGGAGGGAAAGGTTTAAAAAAGGTAAGGGTGGTCGGGCTCCGTGGCTCATGCCTGTAATCCCAGCACTTTGGGAGGCCGAGGCGGGCATCACGAGGTCAGGATTTGAGACTAGCGTGGCTAACATGGTGAAACCCCGTCTCTACTAAAAATACAAAAATTAGCTTGTAATCCCAGCTACTCAGGAGGCTGAGGCAGGAGAATCACTTGACCCGGGAGGCGGAGGTTGCAGTGAGCCGAGATTGTGCCCATTGCACTCTAGCCTGGGAGGCAGAACAAGACTCCATCTCAAAAAAAAAAAAAAAAAGGTAAAGATAAGAAACTATGCCAGCCATGCACTGGCTCCTGCAGCTTGTAAAGATGGGATTTAGGAGCCAGAGAGGTCAAGGTTACTCATTTGAAAGGTGAAGCCACTGGCCGGGCGCGGTGGCTCACGCCTGTAATCCCAGCACTCTGGGAGGATGAGGCGGACAGATCACGAGGTCAAGAGATCCAGACCACCTTGGCCAACATGGTGAAACCCCGACTCTACTAAAAATGCAAAAAATTAGGTGGGTGTGGTGGTGCGTGCCTGTAGCCCCAGTTACTCAGGAGGCTGAGTCAGGAGCATTACTTGAACCTGAGAGGCAGAGGTTACAGTGAGCCGAGATGGTGCCACTGCACTCCAGCCTAGTGACACAGTGAGACTCCTTTTCAAAAAAAAAAAAAAAAAGAAAAGAAAGAAGAAGAAAGAAAGAAAGGAAGAAAGAAAGGTGAAGCCACTTGGAGGGAAAATGGAAGCCCCAAGGTGAGAAATTCACAGGCTGCTTCTTCCTGATGAAAACACAGAGCTTTACTAACCATATTAGAGAAGGGGTTAAGAAATTAGCATGTAAACTCTCCAAAACCTGGTTGAACACATTAACTTTATTAAACCTCTCTATTTGGGAAGAAAAATCATCTCCATGCAAATGTGAATGTTAAGTAAAGCACAGACATTTGAAAATTTTTATTACAACTAGCAAAAGCTACAAAAACAGTTGAAAATCATATGATTTATGGGATCATTGAAACTTCTGGTCACTCAGTCATTAATCTAGCAAAGGCCAAGTGGTGAACATAAGAGAGACATGAAGCAAGAAATTAGATATTAAAAGTTGTGCTCTGAAAGTGAAACGCCAGGTGATCTGAGTTTATCAGGGCATCTATTGTAGGACTGATTGGGGAGAGAGAGTCTTGGAGGAAATGCTATTTAGGCAGTGGGAGGAAATGGTGAGTGTAAAACACTGAGGTGAGAAAGCACCTGGTAGTTCCAGGACAGAAAGGAGGCCCAGAGGGGCAGACATAGGGGAGGGAGAGGGAGTGGAAAGTGAAGATGGAGAGGCTAGGTGGGCACCGGTGCAAAGTAGCCTGATTTGCATAGAATGTACATGTGTCTTATGAGATGGATGCAAAACACAGTGCTAAATTTTACTTTGAAATAAAACTACTATATTGATTTCCACCTTCAACCCCAGGTATTGTGAGAAATGTGGAAAATAGTAGAGTAACACTGGTATTGGGAAAATTAGTAGTAATATTAGTAGTTATCATTAGATAACTACTATGTATTAGAGCATATTTATGGATCACTGCACCAATAGTACATTCAAATAAATTGAGTATAGAAGTATTTGAGAATTTCAAAGCTATACTTTTTAAAAAATAAAGAAGCAAAACCAAAAATTTAGTTCAGTTAAATGTTTTAGCATTTTAAGGCAAATTTGTCTTGACTGTTTAGAGTAAAAATACATTTTATTGCAGCCATCAGCAAAAAAGTCAGCATAGCCTGAGCTTTACATTTGGCAAATAGGTCTAGACATCAGGTAAGTTCTATTTACGAATACTGGGAAATACAGGTTCATTATTGCATGGACGATGGGAGAGTATTGGTACTTTCTGATGACTAATACAGAATTCCAAAATACTAGTGAGCAGAATTTCTTTCCTTTTCTTTCTTTCTTTCTTTTTTTTTTTTTTTGGAGACATAGTTTCGCTCTTGTTACCCAGGCTGGAGTGCAATGGCGTGATCTCGGCTCACCGCAACCTCTGCCTCCTGGGTTCAGGCAATTCTCCTGCCTCAGCCTCCTGAGTAGCTGGGATTACAGGCACGCACCACTATGCCCAGCTAATTTTTTGTATCTTTAGTAGAGACGGGGTTTCACCATGTTGACCAGGATGGTCTCGATATCTTGACCTCGTGATCCACCCGCCTCAGCCTCCCAAAATGCTGGGATTATAGGCTTGAGCCACCGCGCCTGGCCCAGAATTTCTTAAGCAATGTCACTGAAAGAATTTTGGTAAAAAAGTTTTTTGTTAACAAGAGTGCTTGACAAATGGAATATTTTCTTTTGTATGTATTTAAACAAGCTTGTCCAACCCACACCCGGTGGGCCATATGGCAGGATGGCTTTGAATGTGGCCCAACACAAATTCATACACTTTCTTAAAATATTATGGTTTTTTTTTCTTTACAATTTTTTCCCCATGATCAGCTATTGTTAGTGTTAAGTGTATTTTATGTCTGGCCCAAGACAATTCTTCTTCTTCCAGTGTGAACCAGGGAAGCCAAAAGATTGGATACCTTTTTTGGTATGTGGCCGTGTCTCATGGTTATTATTCTGGATATTAGTAATCATTGCATAGTTCTCTAGGAGATGTAGGAGATGGAACCAATTTTGATAGTCATCGTAGTCTTTTACCTTTTACCTATTCTTGTTACTTCCTGTATTATCTTTATATTTTTCTCTTCCTAAGTAGTGACTGTATGAACGGATACCTGCCTCTAGAGTTAGTACTATATTAACCGAGCTGTTACTCGTGTGGACCACTAGATGGCAGGATCCTGCTCAGTCTGAGAGCTGGTTCTTCATTTGCAGATAGTTAAGTTTATACCAGATTTCATACAGTTGAGATGGCGCTGGATTAACAATAGTAGTCGAGGTAGATACGGTTCTTGCCTTCATGGGAGATAGATCGTTAATGATAAAAATGAAAACATTTAGTAAATCCAATAAAAAACAGTTTCTTAAGAGCAAATATGTGTGATCTGAAAATTAGATCCACTTAAAGCTTGATGAGTACACAAACTACAAGTTTGGTTAAAAAGATAATTACCCTATCTATCTATCATCTATCTATCTATCTATCTATCTATCTATCATCATCTATCTATCATCTATCATCTACCTACCTACCTACCTACCTACCTACCTACCTATCCATCTACTTATTTATTGAGATTGACTCTCACTCTATTTATTGAGATTGAGTCTCACTCTATCGCCCAGGCTGGAATGCAGTGGTGCAATCTTGGCTCACTGCAACTTCTGCCTCCCGGGTTCAAGAGATTTTCGTGTCTTGGTCTCCTGAGTAGCTGGGATTACAGGCGCCCACCGCCATACCCTGCTTTTTTTTATTTATTTTATTTTATTTTTTATTTTTAGTAGAGACGGGGTTTCACAATGTTGGTCAGGCTGGTCTTGAACTCCTGACCTCAAGTGATCCATCCGCCTTGGCCACCCAAAGTGTTGGGATTACAGACTTGAGCCACTGAGCCCAGCGCCCCATTTAATGTGTAGGCTTTGTTAAAGTTATATCAGAATTCTAGCTGAATGATATTTAGAGTCCTTGTTCTTGCTTTGTACCTGGGACACAGCCTTGTGACTGATACAGCTTTAATGAGTGGAGGAACACCAGGATCTTTGTTTTGAGTTGAATTAGATAAAATAACGTGGACACACGTGGAGAGGTTTTAAGGAGCGGAGAGTTTAAAGAAGAGAGAAGGCAAAAGGAAGAAGCGGGAGCGGGGGCTCCAAAACCGAAGGAGGAGATCTCGCATTCTGAGGCTACCAGCCAATTTTCTGTGGTGGCTGGAGGAGGCGGTGTCTCATTTGCATAGGGCTCAGGGGATTGGTTTGACCAGACATGTTATTTATGTAGCCCGCGAGAAAACTGGCCCTCCCACCCCAATCCTTGAAGATGCTAATACAGGGGCCAGTGATGTTTTACACTGGTGGGGATCTGTGGGGAGGCCATGCTGTTAGGCACATGTCAGGGCAAGGGCAAGAGGACAACGGTGGGAATCGTCCAGTTGGGGGGACCCAGTTTTTGAAGGCTTGCATTTGCATCTTAAAGGTGCCGGGTCTAAAAGCCAAGACTTTTTCCCTAGAAAAGAAATGTTTTTGGAACTGCAGAAAAACCAAGTACCCCTTTTCCTTTCTATTTGCCTAAAATAATTTCTTAACAATTCCTACCACATTATCAAAGTGGAGTGGAACGGTATTTCTTTTTTTCTATTTGTTAGTCCTGTCCTGCAATCTCTTTAAAAAAAATCCTATTAAAATCTCTCGTTTATCAGGCTAAGTCCCTAGTTGTGAAAGCTTTTGGTAGGGCCAGTTTTTTTTCTTCTTAATTTTAATTTCTCTTATTTGAGAATGTTGTAGTCATCATTGGGTGTCTTCATTCACCAGTTTGTGAAAGTGCATTCCTCGCTGATCTTTTCTTTCTCTGGGGTTTAAGAAACTGGGAAACTAAGACTGTGTTCTAGACTGTAGAACACAGTTTAAACCACGCAGTTTATACTATGATCTTTCGTCATTTGCAGCCTCAATTTTCATTTTTGGCGAAGACTGGAGGCTTTAAATAACTTGTTTCTACAACTCATTGTTACAATTGAAATTCTAATAATTCTAGGTATTTCTGACTACAAAGATCTAAGATCTTTGCAGAGCATGTCTATCTGATGCTTTTTAAATTTTTTTTTTTTTTTTTTGGAGACAGTGTCTCGCTGTGCTGCCCAGGCTGGAGTGCAGTGGCATGATCATGGCTTACTGCAACCTCTACTTCCTGGGTTCAAGCAATCCTTCCTCCTCAGCCTTGAGAGTTAGCTGGGAGTACAGGTGTGCACCACCACACCTGGCTAATTTTTTTTACTTTTTTGGTCAAAGATGAGGTCTCAGCCTGTTGCCCAGGCTGGTCTGAAACTGCCAGGCTTAAGTGATCCTCCTGCATTGCCTCCCAGAGTGTTGGGATGACAGGCCTGAGCCACCACTCCCAGCCTGATGCTTTTAAAACATACTGTATTTAATAGTTCCTGGGGCATTCTTTTCTGAAAATTAGCCAAAACTTTTGAAAACCACTTCCAATTGCAGTTTTTATGGTATCTTAGGACAGGAGTTGGCAAACTTTCTGCAAAAAGCCAGATAGTTAATTATCTGGGCTCTATAGGGCGATGTTTTCTGTCACAGCTACTCAGCCCTCCTCTTGTAATGCAGGAGCATCCATAGACAACAAGTAAACACATGGGCATGGCTGTGTTTGATCAAACTTTATTTATACAAATAGGTCGGTGACGGGCCACAGGTGCAGACACCTTCCATGGAGTATGTTTTATGAGACTTAATGTTTCTTGTGATTTATTCTAAAATTAGCACACTAACGACTTGAGTTAGTTAAAGTATTTGGTTTGTTGGGTTGCTTTGTTAGCGATGTTAATTGTATCCTAACTTGACTTGTGATTCTAACCTGATTGTCAGCAGAGCCCTTGTTAGGAATTAGAGCTGAAGCTTGATGAATGTTGCTTTTACTACTCTTTCCTAACATGACTCTACAAAAGTCTTTTGACATCAGAGGCCATAATAGAATATACTTTGTTTCTGTTTTTAGAACTGAGGTAGATACGGAAGTCATTTAATCTAAACTCCTTTTCTAGATGAAGTAGCTATAATCTTTAGAAGTTAAATGATGTGGGCTGGGCACAGTGGCTCATGACTGTAATCCCAGCACTTTGGGAAACCAAGGCAGATCACTAGAGGTCAGGAGTTCAAGACCAGCCCGGCCAACATGGTGAAACCCCATCTCCACTAAAAATATAAAAATTACCTGGGCGTGATAGTAGACACCTGTAATCCCTGCTTCTTGGGCAGCTGAGGCAGGAGAATAGCTTGAACCCTGAAAGTGGAGGTTGCAGTGAGCCTGGATTGTGCCACCGCATTCCACCTTGGGCGATAGAGTAATTCTCTGTCTCAAAAAAAAAAAAAAAAAAAAAAGTTAAAAAATGTGTGTTAGTGTTAAATTAGCTACTTAGTGCAAGTGTAGAATAAGTCATATCCTAACTGCCAGACTTTTTTCCAGTTGTAGCCTTCTACTTCATTTATGCTCCTACCCTTAGCCACTATGGGCCTGAAGGTCTTATTAGGTTCTTATACAATTTATTAAAGTCTTGAAACGAGGTATCAGATAAGCAGCTACAGATTTTTTTTAAAAATTGTCTAAAGGCTCTTTAAAAGGAAATCTCAATGTTTATTAAAAAATGTAAGTATCTATGACTCAAGACATTTTTCTAAGAAAAAAACCCATAAGTATCGTAAGCGTTGTATCTTGTTACTTGCATTCTACCAATGTGGACATATAAAGATGAGTAAGACAGGTCTTAGCTCAAAAGTGTATATAATTCAGAAGAGAAACATGCCTGCAAAATTATGTTTTGCATAATTTATGTGCGAGACTATGGCCTTTTCAGTTATGGTATTGACAAAGGCTTAGTAAAAGAAGGATGAATAGGATTTTGAAAGTGTGAAATTATCCTAGTGAGGGGGAACGTGTGGAAGTCAAAATGCCAAGATTAGTTGAGGAAGCATCTAGATTTGGTGGGATTGTCCGTATTTAGTAAGGGAGGAGCAATGTCTAGTTGAAGACAGACGAAGATGTTAATATAGTCACACTGTCTGTAGCTTCAGTGCCAAGAGGCTTTGGTTTTTTCCCTTTATGCAGTTGAGTTTTGCACAGGGAAAATAATGTAGAAATAACCTTGTAACCTTAATCTAGTGTCAGTGTGCCGGATGCATCTGAGGAGGAAATAGAGGCATAGGGATGAGTTAGGAAACTGTTACAGAGGCCAAGAGGTGGTGTTTATTAAGTTTTATATTTTTTTCTTATTTTAGGATCTTGATGCTGGTGTAAGTGAACATTCAGGTGATTGGTTGGATCAGGATTCAGTTTCAGATCAGTTTACTGTAGAATTTGAAGTGGAATCTCCGGACTCAGAAGATTATCGCCTTAGTGAAGAAGGACAAGAACTCTCAGATGAAGATGATGAGGTAGTGTTTCTTCCCCCTCTAATTATGTTGGAAAATTATTAAATATTTTCCATGTTCATTGGCTTTGTGAATGAAATCATAATATATTCAGATTTCATTTGAAATCCTAGCCTCTTGATTTGTTCAGACTAACTTTATTAGTTTGTGGACTTGAGGATTTCGTAGTTCTTTATCACTTGATTTGTATTCTTATGTTACTACTAATGCCAAGAAGTCAATAGGCCTCAATGAACATGCTTGTTATAATGGTCTGTTCACTTTTAAAAATATTTAATTCAATTACTGTTTTAATATTAACTTGCTTTTTATAAAAGTAAAACATGCATATGGTTAAAGTCAACTAGTACCCTCAGAGATCTGTTTCCCAGAAGTGGCTGCCTTCAGTATTTCTAGCCATTTTCCTGTTATTTAATATCTCTGTATTATTTATTTATAAAATAAAACTGCTGAGCTGAATGTTTTGCCTTATTCACCCTAAACATCCTTTGTATTGACTTTTCCCATTGTGGGTGAGGATTTCTCTCTCCACCGTTTTTCCCCCTTTATACTCACTGTATTTGATGTCATCTATGACTTTCTCATATATTGAAGTAGGTGATATTTGTTTAGGCTGGAATTACTAGAAAGGCTTCTGGTTGCAGGAAAAAGGATGATGAATTGATGCTAATGAATTTGTTTTGTTAGGTATATCGAGTTACTGTGTATAATAGAGTTACTGTGTATTAGGCAGGGGAGAGTCATGCAGATTCATTTGAAGAAGATCCTGAAATTTCCTTAGCTGTAAGTATATATCAACTTTTTTAAGAAATCAAAAAATTACATTAAGGTCAAGATTAGGAAAATATGTCTATCTTACTTTCTGATATGAGTTGATTTTTAAAAAGTTAAAATGTTTTTGTAAAGTCTGAATCACTTAAAGCATTTTTCTTTTATTTGTTGTGATGAGACCTGTAGCTATAATTTTTATTTTTAGGTGCTGGAATTTGAACTTTTGTTTGTTTGTTCATTTGTTTTTGAAACAGGGTCTTACTCTGTCTCCCAGGCTGGAATGTAGTGGTGCAATCTTGGTGCACTGCAGCCTCCAGTTCCCAGGTTCAAGTGATTCTTGTGCCTGAGCCTCTTGAGTAGCTGGGATTACAGGTGTGCACACCACGCCCAGCTAATTTTTGTATTTTTAGTAGAGAAGGGGTTTCACCATGTTGGCCAGGCTGGCCTCGAACTCCTGGCTTCAAGTGATCTGCCCACCTTGGCCTCTCAAAGTGCTGAGATTACAGGCATGAGCCAATGCACCCAGCTGAATTTGTGCTTTTTGATGTTATTTTGGAAAATTTCAATGTATCTTCAGTATACTCATCACCCAGCTTTAACTATTACCAACATTTTGCCATTCTTGTCAAATGTAAATTTTGGTTTTTTTTTTTTAATTGCGATAGGGTCCCGCTCTGTCATCTAGGCTGGAGTGCAGTGACATGATCACGGCTCACTGCAGCCTCCACCTCTCAGGCTAAGTGATTCTCCCACCTCAGCCTCCTGAGTAGGTGGGACTACAGGTGCATGCTGTCACACCCAGAGAATATTAGTTTTTTTTTGTTTTTTTTGTAGCGATGTCACCATGTTGCCCAGGATGGTCTCCAAGTCTTGGGCTCAAGTGATGCACCTGCCTCAGTCTCCCAAAGTGCCAGAATTACAGGGGTGAGCCATCATGCCCAGCCAAATGTAAACGCATTTTTATTATTATAGAATGTGGTAGGATTTTTTTTGTGTGTGTGTGATAGTCTCGCTCTGACTGGAGTGCACTGGTGCAATCTTGGCTCATTGCAACCTCTGCCTCCCAGGTTCAAGCAATTCTCCTGCCTCAGCCTCCCAAGTAGCTGGGACTATAGGCACACACCACCATGGCTGGCTAATATTTTTTTTCATATTTTTAGTAGAAATGGGGTTTTGCCATGTTGGCCAGGATGGTCTTGACCTCTTGACCTGGTGATCTGCCTCCCAAAGTGCTGGGATTACAGGCATGAGCCACCATGCCCAGCCCCAGATTTGCCATTTTTGTTCTTAATATTGCCTTTATTATAATTGAATAGGAAATAAATTTTATTTTTTTCTGAGTTATAAACAGTTACTAATTATCCAAATGCAAAAAAGATGAAAGTATGTTTCCAAAATTTTTACTGTATTAGAAAATAAATTAAATAAGTTGAATCATTTGATGTCAAGTTGCCTTAAATATTTTAGATATTTTTTATTTTTTTAATCTATTTTAAGACCCATTAATATTATTTTAGATATTGATCTTGCAATGTATTAGACTTTTTGATGCCCTTTTACTTCCATATTTTAAGAACTTTTTCTTTAGTTTTATAAGCTGTGAAAACCCCCTTCTATAACTTGGTAAAACCAATGTGGAAGAATGAATGGTCTCTATCCTTATTGCTCCTGTGTTTTGTCATTTGTGAGGCTATCAGTTACGGAAAGACCTCTTTCTTATGAGTTTTCACTTGTAACATGTCCTCAGGCAAGAACCATGCTTCCTTTAAGGCAAGAAGATAGGTTATGTAAAAAGGCTGGGGATGTGGGAGAATTTGTTATTGCATGGTGGAAAAGTTTGCGGGAAAAAACGTTGGGAAAACAAAGAAGCATTGAGCAGTTACAGAGATGAGAACACAGGAAAGGATAGACAAGTAAAGGGCATATGTTATGGTTAGTGACCAGGGATGACAGGTTTTAACGGCAATACTCGCTGTGAAAATGTTCTAGCATTTCTCTTGTGGATGGAGTTAGGGATACTTGGTTGAGCCATGGTTTTAGAGCACGTCTAAGGTGGTTCTAGTCACTGGTGGATTAGGAAGTCTATCTCTAGGAGGCAGGTTTCATCCAGATTGATTGGATGGACTCTAGGAATAGCATCTAGGATTGAGCATTTAAGGGAGTGGGTATAGGCTGCGTTACAGAGTCAAAGATCCCATAGACTTGTTTCAACTAAAGGAGACAACTGTAATTGTAGCCTGAAACAGATAACTTTACAGGTACATGACTAATATCACAGTGAATACATTTTTAGTTTAGAATTTTACAGGATGGGGATGGTATGGGTGAAAAAAATGGGTGTGCTTACTCTTTAGGAGAGACTGTTAATTGAGACATATAGCATGATGTTTTGACACACGTTAATAATGAAATGATCACTACAGTCAAGCAAATTAATGTAATCCATTATCTTGAATAGTTACCTTTCTTGTGTGTATGGTAAAAATACCAAAAATTTGCCCTCTTAGTAAATATCCAGTATACCGATATATTACTAACTATAGTCCTCATGATGTACATGCTGACCATTTTATATAAAACACAAAACACTGAATAATGAGCTGTGTGATATATTTTACCTTAGATATAGCAAAGTTGCTAGCATTTCTGTGACTAGTAGTTAAAGGGTTACAGAAACTGACTGTGTGTCTTATTTCATTGAAGGACTATTGGAAATGAACTTCATGCAATGAAATGAATCCCACACTTCTGTCACATTGTAACAGATGTTGGGCCCTTCATGAGAATTGGCTTCCTGAAGATAAAGGGAAAGATAAAGGGGAAATCTCTGAGAAAGCCAAACTGGAAAGCTCAACACTAGCTGCAGAGGGCTTTGATGTTCCTGACTGTAAAAACACTACAGTGAATGATTCCAAAGAGTCGTGTGTTGAGGAAAATGATGATAAAATTGCACAAGACTCACAATCCCAAGAAAGGGGAGGTTGTTTCCCCTAAGTTGAAGACTATTCTCAGCCATCATCTTCTAGTAGCATTATTTATAGCAGCC
>JASSZA010000356.1:0-23297 GCA_031835075.1 Saguinus oedipus | reverse complement strand
ACTCTCTCTCTCCCCATGTAGAACTCCAGGTTATATAGCTTTGAGACTCACACTGATTTTCTTTTCTGCTTCACTTGCAGACAGCCTATTGTGGAATATCGATGTTTTGTAAGTTAAGACTTCATAAACTCACCTCTATATATTTGTTTTGTCCCTCTGTTCTCAGAGAACCCTAAAAAATAAACAAGTTGTTGCCAGAAGTGGTTTTATAGAAACATAATATGAAAAGAAAGTTTCTTCATTGAATTTGCAGTTTCTGGCATTGTGTGACTTAATATAATCTGATATAATGATGCCAAGTAAAAAATTTCAAATAATATGAAGAGCACTGATAGAATCTGGTAGAAACCATTCATAGAGTTATACAAAATAAATACATTTGACATTCCTGATTTGTCAATTGTTATTGTATTAACCACATCAAGATTATCAGCTGAGATGTTTGTCACCACCTGTTGAGGTTTTTACTACAAACCCTAAGAAATGAATAAATAAAATGCTTTCTCATGGGCTAGAGTACAGTAAAAGGTTTGGGCTATGGGATTGTCAACTGCTTGCAAAGGCTAATTGTGGTTATCCAATCCAAACTCCCCATTTCTTCCCACATTTATTTTGTATGTATTTAATAACAGGGATTCTATGTCAACACATTTATAAACAGATAATATGGCTAATATGGTTAAAATCATGGTTTATATAATAATTAAAGGTTTTGGTTTCCAGGCCTAGAATAAAACCATCATTAATGGACATTCTCTTTGACCATCCACTGAGAGTCCATCCAGCACAAAGCCTATTTGCATGAGTAAAAGAGGGGAGACAAAGGAATGTGTGGTAAAGAGACTTAACTGTGAAGTATTATATTATACCTTATCTGTAATTTATGACCTAAAGCTTTAATGTAAGAACTGGCTATCTTCACTCAGACATATTAAAGCCATTCAGCTTTCCAACGTTTTTTGACTGTAATATTATATCATACTTAATATTTTCAAATATTTCATCAGCCACCTCAAGTGAGTTTCTACATTTACAGCTTTTGTGTTATTAACATTATCCTCTTTTTTCTTTAGGCCATCATTTTGTTCAGACATAAGTCTCTCAAGTGAGATGGTCCTTGCACTTATATCAGCTTTGCATGCTAGTATTAACAAATAACATCAGACCTTTATTAATACAAATAGCAAACTTTATTTTGTAGTCAAATAGTGACTCACAGAAATGGGGTTTTCACTAGGATAGATAATCTACACACTTTTCTATATAGCTATTTCTTGGGACTGTAGATCTATATAATGAAGGTACTTTAAAACTTTAGTCTCAAATTTCAATACATTTGCTGTTTTGTTTGTAGTTACTCAGTAATGGAGGCCGTCACAATTTTGGCAGTTGCCACGATGACTATCACTGAGACTATATATGCTACAAGAGTAACTATGAATCTCTTATATCTGATCTGTAGTGTTACTTAATTCATTACTTTATTGTTTGTCTTTTTAATATCGGTAAAATAATGATTACAACATAATAAAAGATGTTGGCTTTTCAGCCCCAAATAAACACTATTATTGATTAATCCTTTTGGACCTCCCCATGAGACACAAAGTTTACATCAGAAAAATTTAGAATATAGAGATCAAATGTGGGTGTTTACAAACTTTGCTGGGGAGACTTTTATTATACCTTATCTCAAATCTAAGATGTAATGTTCTATCATATTAACTGGATTCTTTAATGAGTCTCATTAAAAATTTTTGCCTTTGGCCAAGCACAGCGGCTCACACCTGTAACTCTGTGAGGCTGAGGTGAGTGGATGACTAAGTTAGAAATTTGAGACCAGCCGACAAAAATAGTGAAATCTCATCTCTACTAAAAATACTATATATATATATATCTGAGCATGGTCATGGGCACTTGTAATTCCAGCTGCTTGGGAGGCTGAAGGCGGGAGAATTACTTGAACCTGGAGGCAGATTTTGCAGTGAGCTAAGTATGCACATTTGCACTGCAGCCCAGCAAAATATGAGACCATTTGGCCTTACAAAAGATTGGAGATTATTATACAATAAGTTACATAATATTTCTCTTACAATATGCCAGCCACCATGAGTAAATTTTAACAGATTGTGAGAAACCAGGTCTTTAGAAACTCTACCCATAATACAGTGAAACCTATGTGAAAATTTAAAGAACAGAATTAAGGTGCTTAGTAGCTTCAAAGTTCAGTGATCAAAATGAAGAGAAATTTAAAAAAAAATTCAGAAATTTTGTCTCTCAGCTTCTAGATAAGAAGAAACTCAGTAATTCTGTTTATTAGTTTTAGAATTACATACCAAGCCCTGCATCTTCTAATTTGGCTGTGAAACTCTTATTATCTGTAGGGAAAGAGCCAAAATCAAAGGCTCTTATTGAAGAAATGACTGACCAGCACAGAAAAATGCATGTTCAGTTTTGCCACTTGTGTACGGTTATAGTGATGGCATTGACTGAAAATAATTGAATCCTTCAACTTGGTATAGAAACACATAAAAAGGCATCAATGAAACTGGGGACACAGGGTGTGTAATCTCTAATAAACTAACTGCATCTTAAATTAGTACTCTAGTAATTTTCCTTATTTTGAATCTGTTGGCAAGAACTGTAGTCTATAAACTACAAAAGTTTAATACCATGAGAGAAGGTAGATCCTGAAGTGTAGGTGACATGTTGCAGTACTTAACCATCAAACACAACAGGGGAATAGCTATGAAAAAAACTGACAATTAGAATCCTTTAACTGCAGTAGACCTGTGGTATTGGTTAACAAATCACCATGGACCTGGAAGTAAAATCAATTAGAAAAAAAAATGCCCTCATACTGATGTTATATAAACAGAAAACTATCTGGTAAAGTGGTCAAAAGACTATTCTGAGTGGTAAAAATTTAGTAATAGAGTAAAGTACAGCCCGTCAATAAATTCCCAGATTAGAGTCTTTTTAGAGACCCAGAACATCATGAATAAAAGGAAGAATAAATTTCTGTGAAATAACCCGAGTATATGACTATAAATTTATGCAATGAGCACGTTTTTATATGAAAAATAAACCTCAGGATTTTGGCCATGTGATTCTTTATAAGGAACATGAAAATTATCAAAATATTCAGAAGCAGCAGGACACAAGCTCTGAGCTAATATGAGTTCATTGACATCAAAAAAATAGAAATTAAAAATAAGACCCTATTTTACAAATGGTGTTTAAAAAGAGCTGGCCATATGCACAAAGCTAAACCTGTATCACTTTCTTACACATTATACAGAAATTAACTCTATACAGATTACATCCTTCAAAATTATGCCTAAATCCTTAAAAAAAAAAAACTGTAGAAAAAATAGGTAATATTATCCAGGATATAGGCATGGAAAAATTCTTCATGACTGAAACACCAAAAGCCATGTCTACAACACCAAAATAGACACGTGGAATATAATTAAGAATTTTCACACACACACACACACACACACACACTCACACAGACAAAAAAGTCTTATTAATAGAGTACACCAGCAACCGACAGCATGGTAAGAAAATTTTACATTCTACTCATGTGACAAAGGGCTCATATTCAGAATCTACAAAGAACTAAAGTTGATTTACAAAAACAAACTTTATCAAGAAGTGAAAATAGAATATGAGGCATTTTCAAAGGGAGACATTTATGTGACAAAAAATCATATGAAAAAATGCTCATTATCACTGCTCATTAAAGAGAAGCAAATAAATCTACATTGATACACCACCTTACACCAGTTACAATGGTGATTATTAAAAAATTATGAGACAATCGATGATACAGAGGATGCACAGTAATAGAAGCACTTTTACACTGTTTGGGAAAGTGAAAATTAATTTAACAATTGTGAAATAAGATGTGGCATTTTCTTTGATATATAGAAATAGAAACACTGTTTGACCCAACAATCTCATTACTTGGAATATACCCAAAGGATTATAAATCTTTCTATTATAAACGTACATCCTCACATAGTTTATTGCTGTAGGTTGACAATAGCAAAGACATTTTTACCAATTCAAATGCCCATCAATGATAGACAAGGTAAAGAAAATATAGCATATATACCCCATGGAATATTTTGCAGTCATTTTTAAAAAGATGAGTTCATATTTTCTTCACATTCATGGATAAATCCATTATTGTCAGCAAACTTGCACAAGAAAAGAATACCAAACACAGCATGTTCTCACTCAAAAGTCTGTGTTGAATAATGAGAACCCATGGATGCAGAAATTGAAACATCTCCCATTGGGGTCTTTGTGTAGAATTAGAAAGAAATAAGAGAGAGTGTGAGCATTGAAGAGGCGTAGCATTAGGAGAAATATCTCATGTAGATGACGGGGCTACTGATGCACAAAACCAGTACCATGGCACTTGTAGAAGTTTTTAATAAATATGCAAAATCTGCACAGTTACCCCATAACATAAAAAATGAATTAACTAATTAAAATAAATGATCTCATTTGATAGAGATATAATAATGTTATTCTATACCAATATACATACATATATATATATGTGTGTGTGTGTGTGTGTGTGTGTATATGTGTGTGTGTGTGTATATATATATTTGTGTGTATATATATATATATATTTATATGTATATATACACACACATGCCTGTTTGTGCATGTGTGTGTGTCCATGTTTAAATAATCCATAATGATTTTGGTAAAAGAATCACTCCAAATGAACTGTTTTTCTGTTTAGCTGCTGCCATGCTTCAAAATCAACATCAGAGAAGCTGCTTAATAAATGGAGACCAATTAGTGAATATCACTATTTAAAACAATATAGATGCACTTTATCACCTTAGTAAATGAAATTGAAAACTTTAACAAATATTTAGACAATATTGGCTCTCAAATTGTTATATCATAGTCACAATAGCTAGGTTGAAATGTATGTAATCTACAAAGGGTAATGCTTCCAGTGAAAAATTGTTACCAGTAACAATAATAAAACTGTGCCAGCACTTCAAAAAATTAGCAATCCAACAATGAATTTCAATAAATATAACTATTTGGCTCCAAGTTTGGCCTGCCTGTCTGTGTTTCTACAAATACTTCATGCTTCTGTACAACATCTAATATCTGTCAATTCTCTGATTTCACATTGTGTGCATTGCTCAAAAAATTTGTCTAAACAGCATAGCTCTTTCTTCTTATATGAAGCAAACAAAAACAATATTGTCTTTTATTTTTTTTGTATTAAATAGCAGTTTATTAATTGTAGAGAAAAATAATCCTCACAGGAGATTCCAGCCTGTTTTGGTTATAAGGATCCTAAAAGCCCTGCCACATAGGTATTAACCCAGGGGTAATGCTTTACCAGAGCACAGCCAGGTAGAATCCCAGAGAAGATTTGCTCAAAGAATAAAAATGGAGAAAGAACCATTGCTTTAGTCCAGATATCAGAAACTCGGTAGTTTTAA
This sequence comes from Saguinus oedipus, assembly GCA_031835075.1. Classification (NCBI taxonomy): domain Eukaryota; kingdom Metazoa; phylum Chordata; class Mammalia; order Primates; family Cebidae; genus Saguinus; species Saguinus oedipus. The sequence goes on along the minus strand of JASSZA010000356.1, from coordinate 17,808 downwards.
TTCTGGAAAGTTTTACTTGCCCTCCTTTGTGTGGAAGCCTGACCTGATCAACCATGACATACCAAATGTATTCTGGCACTTTGAGTTTCATTTTTATGTCTCTGTAACTGCTTTCAGTAATCTTGTTTTCTGAAAACATGGATGGTGGGAAGTGTAAACATGTGAGCGAGTGTGAAAAAACCCAATTAAGCTCAATGGTTACAATGTGTGGTAACTGTAAGTCCATTGCAGGTTACTCTTTATGCTGAGAAAATTTAGAGGCCAGCTACTACCAGGGGAAGTCTGCATGAGGCTAAAGTTGGTGCCCTCACAATGTAGAAAATGTTGAGGGAATAAAGAACTCTCCAATCTCAAGAAGTTTTGAAACAGGGACAGTCCTATCAGCCGCAAGCAAAAAAATGCAGAGTGTGTTGCAGTATAAGGGGCTGGGGACTGAGGGCAGAGTGCAGATTTCCAAATTTAACATTGGGCAGAGTCAGTGTGTAGCCCCTCTCTCTTTCTCAGAGGTTGTTCTTCTTCTAACAGCGGTCAATAGGTAAGATGCAAAGTAAATCCACTCCACTGCCAACAATGCAAAAGAAATTCAGGAGGGATTTTGTGGAGATTATGGCATGACAGTGACACTAGAGAGACTCAGAACTCTGGGACATGTAGCCTGACTGGCATTAAAAGCTTATTGGCTCACAGAAGGGAGCATAGACAGGTCCCTTGTTTTCAAAGTATGGAAAAAGTTTACAGGCAAACCAAGACACTTTGACCAATTGTCATAGAGAGACACTTGGTTATACTTAGTTTAACCTATACCTCACAATCATTAATGGACCAAGCAGCAGCAGTGTTAGCAAACAAACAGGCAGTTAGGGAAAGATTTTGCTCCAACAGCCAAGGAATGCAGGCTCCTAGGATTCTTGCTGACTCAGCACCAAAAGACTACCTCCAATATGAACCTCTTCTTAACCAGAGGCATTGCCCCTAGTTCAAAAGCCAGAAATCTCAATGCTTTCACAAATTCTGAACATTTCTAAACTACCCAGAATAAAAACAAAAGGAAGTGTAGCCACTGTTGTCATCTCTTCCATAGCAGTCCACTTCTCAGTGAGATCCTCTCTCCTGGTGGTTTTTTTGTGGTCGAAGGCTGGAATGTCAATGTCCCTGAGAGCAGTTATAAGTGAAAGTAGAAGCGAACAGGCATACTGAGAAAAACTGTTTCTTCACATACATTTTACTTTATCTCTTCTTTAAAACTGGAAGACTAACAACCCATCCTACACTGACAGCACAGAAGCTTCAGGTGGACTGATTTCACCCATCACCATAACTCATAATTCCATTTGGGCTGATTGTCACTGGTTCATCACATATTTTTTAGCAGAGATGAGATGTCAGGGGTGCTATAACAAAAGTCTAAATAATTAGAAGAACATGTTCCAGTTGATAATCAAAATTCTCAGGAATATGTGAGGACCCAGTTACTGAAAACTTACCCTCAGTGGGAATGACATACCACTGAAAGCATGGAGAAGCTGATTGGATACAGTGAAGTCTTACTTGAAGAAAAATAAAAAAAGAACAGAAGGTCACAAATATACACAAGATAACCCAACTTATGCCGAGGAAAGGTGAAAGTCCAGCTCAGTTTTCTGAAAGATTAAATAAGGCTACCATATGGATGCTCCATTTCATCCTGAGCACCTAGAGACTTTGCAGATGGTAAGCCAGATTAATTAGTCAGAGGACCAACAACATCTAGAAAAGTTACAGAAATTAGTTGGTTTATCAGACATGAGCACTATGCTGTGACTAAAAATATCTCATCAAGTGTTTCTAAAGAGAAATACAGGAAGCTGCTGAGAGAATAAGTGACACAACTGATGAAACAATAACATGTTAACCATGGCTATCAGTGAAACCTCTTCAAAAGAGCAGGGCAAGGGAAGTCATGGAAGTTATACCCAGTATGACTGACCTTGCCTACAGCACAAACAATGGGCTTATTTTAGAGAAGTAGGGCACTCGAACAATATGTATCCACAGTTGACAGGGACCCCAGGTAAATCCAAGCAGAACAATTTAGGCAATAATGAAGATGCACTCTCTAGTCTGTCCGAGTGTCCAATAAACTGAAGGGGACTGAGATCTGATGCCGCCAAAGAGACCATGATAAGAATCAATATGGGGAGCAAAAGCATTAAATTCTTAATTAACAAGAGGATGGAACATTTGTTGGTAACTTAGTCAGTGACTTACTTGTACAGAAAGGCAGTAGACATACTTGGGGCTCCTGGAGTTACAGAGAAACAGGAGTTTTGCCTACTATTGTCCTGCTCTGTGGAAGCCCACAAATTATGGTCATGTCTTGTACATGCCAGATTTCTTTTACTCCTCTTGGGTGGAGACTTACTTAGCAAACTGAGGGCTACTATCTTGTTCACTTATAAGGGTTCCTGCAGCTCAATTACTGCCTCAGGCCACAATTATTGTGGCTCTCACAAAAGAAAGAGTGAAGACTCTTCCACACTGAAGCACATTGAGAACCAGCCACTGCACTAGCAAAGTAATAGCTACTGATTTGGGAAAAAGGCAACACCCCAGGGATGGCTGGAAACCTATCTAGGTGGTCATCAAAGTAAAGTTAAAAAGACTACCACTTTAAAAAAGGCAGAAGCAAGTACCAAGGGAAGCTCTTGAAGGTGTCCAGGTCAGCATCAAGAATATTTTTAGAAAGAATCTAAGTTCATCTCACACCTGAATATTTATGGCATTATAGTTCCTTGCCAGTCTCTATGAAACACACCTCTCCTGCCTGTTCCCATGCCAGGGACCAAGGACTATAGTCTGGTGGAGAATATCTACTTGGTCAAAGAGGCCACTGTGGCCTTGCACTCCAACATGTTCAATCCCTATATGTTGCCACAACTGTTGCCAGCTAATTTAAGCTGCTTTTTTGGTGTAAATTTAAAACATGCTTTCTTCGGTGTCAGGTTAAACCATGAATCCCAATATTTGAAGTTCAGTGGGAGGATCCAGAATCATGTGTAACAGCACAACAAATCTTTACTTGGCTTCCACAGGGTTTCAAAAACTCTCCAGTGATCTTCAGAGAAGCATTGGCTCAGGACCTCCAGAGGTCATCTGTTAAGGTTTTTATGTTGTGTGCTGCTTCAGCATGTGAATGATATTTTTCTGGGACACCCAGTGGCAGCTGACTGTGCCAGAAAAACTGACTTGTTACTAGAATACCTGGAGACCTGTAAATACCAAGTCTCTAAAACAAAGGCCCTCATTTGCCAACAACAGTCTCAGTATCTAGAATCTATTATCTAGCAGGGACAATGAAGCCAAGTAATAGAAAGAAAACAGGTTAACAGTAACCTGATTGTTCCTAAGGTTTCAAGGCAGCTATGGGGACTGAAAGAGGTTTGAGTGGAGCTCAAAGTGTCAGGGGCCCTTCTCACACTTAAAAGAAAAGCTGATGTCTGCCTTGAGACTGGGGCTGCTTGACTTAGCAAAATCTTTTATGCTGTATGTATCTGAGGGACACAAATCAGCAGAGTTGTTCCTGACTCAGGACATGGTTTCATGGCCATGAACTGATGAACAGTTTCCAAACAATTGGATGGTATTTCCAAGGGATACTCCCCAAGTCTGTGAGCCTTGAAAACCACTGGCCTACTGGCAGAGGAAAATGACAAGCAAATTTTGGAACAGAATTTACTGAATAAAGCTTCTCCCCATGAAATGGTCACCTGAATAAACATGAAGTGGCATCATTGGTTAACCAATGCCCACTTAACTAAATACTAGAACCCACTGCATGAGAGTTCATGAATAATTATAAAAGTTGTAAGACTTTAAGATCAGCCATGTCACTTCCAGTGTCTGAGGAAACGGTGATACATGTTTGCCTAAAAGCACCTCACTCAGTTTATCCAGTTGGCTCAATCTTCAGGACAAGCCATAGTCTCAAGTTGACTGAAAACTATACAAAAACAGAAGCAGTTTTGTTAACCCTGTCGGGAAAAGATGTTCTCAATATGCTGAGTTTACTCTAAAATCCATTCTAGAGGCCAATACAATACCTCAAGTCACCTGAGCACAGAGAGTAGAATTAATAGCCTTAATGTGTTCCTTGGAATTCTGACAAAGTAAAAGTGTTAATGTCTTTTCTAACTCACAGTATGCATTCCTCACTCTCCAAGTATGCAGGACACTGCACAAGGGGATGTACCTTAATTTATAATATTTTTAAAATCATACTACCTAACCTGCAACAGCAGAAAATCCCATACTTTATATGTTGTTCATTGTCATTTGACTTATTCAGTTTTCAAAATTGTATCTCTAATTAATGTAAGTGAAAAACACATGTAATGTTTTAGGAATAAGCTTTTATTAAATGCAATAATTTTTCAAATTATCTGTAAAACATATTGTGGAGGTACACATTGTTAAGTTTTTATCTTTGATAATTTTTTATATATTTGTCTTATTTTAATTTTTATTTATTTATACTCTTATTCAGTATCTTTTTGTTTTACCCTAAAGTGCCCTATACAGCATTTCTTAAAGGATCATCTGCTAAAATAAATCTCCTGGATTTATCTGAGAATATCATAATTTCCTCATCACTTTTAATGGACAATTCTTGCACAAAAGTTATCTGTTTGAAAGTTTATTTTTTTAATTACTTGAAGTGTGCTAGTCTGCTGCTTTCTGGTTTCTGAGTTTTCAAGTATCACAACAGAGAATAGACAAATTCAATGGGAAAGACACCTCAGAAAGAATGCCTCACAGCTAGAACCATCTGATCTTTGAAAAACCAGACAAAAAGAAGCAATGAGAAAAGAATTCCATGTTTAATAAATGGTGTTGAAATAACTGGTAAGGCCGGGCATGGTGGCTGATGCCTGTGGTCCCAGCATTTTGGAAGGCTGAGGTGGGTGGATCACGAGGTCAGGAGATTGAGACCATCCTGGTCAATAAAGTGAAACTTCATCTCTACTAAAAATAGAGAATGTTAGCTGGGAATGGTGATGTGTGCCTGTAATGTTTGCTAATAAGGTGGCTAAGGCAGAATAATTGCCTGAAACCAGGAGGCAGAGGTAGGAGTGAGCCAAGATATGCCATTGCACACTAACCTGAGTAACAAAAGTGAAATCTTATCTCCCCCAGGAAAAAATAAAGAAAAGGAAAGAGAGGCAAGATGGTGTTGTAGAAGCGACTCAGCATTGCAGCTCTCAGTGAAGGCACAGAGTGTGAGTCCTAGCCGCATTCTCCGATGTTCCTTTTATGCCCACAGAGCGTTGAAAGTCCCAGGTGTTGGAGAGACACAGGATGCTAGCAGCCAGCTAACGCAGCCGGCTCCCGCCGCCTCTTCGGCTGGCAGCACAGCGGGACCCATCGCGGAACTCAGTGGTCTGGGTGCCCTGTTAAATGGGCAATCTGAGATTTGGAGGGGCAGATTGGCATGTTCATCTGATTGAACGGGACTTGGACAATGAGACAGACAAGGAGTTTCCTTGGAAGCCTGATGTGAGCTGGGGTAGTGGGCAGCAGCACGGGAGATCACAGGAATCGTAGTGCCCTATCAGCAGGCTACAGGGGCGCCAGTGAGAGAGTCGACCGTTCAGCTTGGGGAGAGGAAGAGAGAGAGAGAGAGGACGGACTCTGAGGCAGGGAGTTGGGTGATCATGCTCCGTGGGTTCCACGCTCATGGGGACAAAAACGGTGGCGACTGGAGATGCTTGGGGCTGAGAGTTTTGCTGCCAGCATCTAGGACATTGCAGCTGGGTGAGGGTGGGGCATCCACCATTGCTGATGCAGTCCACCCCCATTGAAGTACCGCCCAGGACTGACACGGCCTGCCGTTGCCGAGGCAACCTGCCATAACAGAGAGACTCCGCGCTCCACAGCAGAAGGGAGCCCAGCAGCCACAGGGCGAACCCGCGCTAGGAGGTCAGTGCCCCGACAGGCAAATAGTGAATAGACTGCCACCTAGTGGGGCAGGACAGTGCAACAGATACTCATAAAGAAAGCCCCAACTCCCTGAGTCAGAGCACCTAAGGGGGGAAAAACAAGGGAGGTGTTTTATGAGTTCTATAGCAGCAGACACAAACAAACTCCCAACAATGCTGAATGAACAAAGGAGCTCACAGCTCAGCACTGGAGCTCCTATAAAGCACAGACTGTGTCCTCAAGCAGCTCCCTGACCCCTGCATATCCAAGGAGTCACCTCAGAGAAAGACTAATCAGACTGACATTTGGCTGGCATCATTCTGGATCAAGGACAGCAGAAGAAGAAACTGGTATCATCCCTCACTGTTCCGCAAATGCTGCAGGTATACCCCAGACAACAGAGCCTGGAGTGGAACTCAGAACTCATACAGCAGAGGGGATAGACCATTATAGGGAAAACTAAGTAAAAAAAATACTTCATCATCAAAAATCTCAGGGTCCACACAGAGACCCAGTTGAAAAATCAGCAACTACTAAGACGACAGGCGGATAAATACATGAAGATGGGAAGAAACCAGCGCAAAAAGGAAAAAATTACCCGAAACCAAAACACCTCACCTCCAGAAAAGGACCAAAATTCCTGACCAGCAAGGTAAAAAAAGCTGGATGGAGAATGAATGTGACAAAATGACAGAATCAGTCTTCAGAAAGTGGAGAATGAGAAACTTCAGTGAGCTAAAGAAACATGTACTAAACCAGTGCAAAGAAACTAAGAACCTTGAATAAAGATTTGAAAAAAGATTCGAGGAATTGATAACAATAATGGACAACTTAGAGAGGAATATGAATGAATTGAAGGAGCTGAAAAACACAACATGAGATCTTTGAGAAGCATGCACAAGTTTCAACAGCCGAATTGACCAAGCAGAAGAAAGAATATCAGAAGTTGAAGATCAACTCAATGAAATAAAACGAGAAACCAAGATTAAAGAAAAAAGTACAAAAAGGAATGAACAAAATCTCCAAGAAATGTGGGACTATGTGAAGAGACCCAACCTACGTTTGATAGGTGTACCAGAATGTGACGAAAAGAATGAATCCAAGCTGGAAAACACTCTTCAGGATATTATCCAGGAAAATTTCCCCAACCTAGCAAGACAGGTCAATACTCAACTCCAGGAAATACAGAGAGCACCACAAAGATACTCTGCAAGAATAGCAACCCCAAGGAACATAATCGTCAGATTCACCAGGGTTGAAATGAAGGAGAAAATATTAAGGGCAGCCAGAGAGAAAGATCAGGTCACCCACAAAGGGAAGCCCATCAGACTCAGCAGATATCTCGGCAGAGACTCTACAAGCCAGAAGAGAGTGGGGGCCAAAATTCAACATCCTTAAAGGAAAGAGCTTTCAACCCAGAATTTCATATCCAACCAAACTGAGCTTCATAAGTGAAGAAAAAACAAAATTCTTCACGAACAAGCAAGTACTCAGAGATTTTGTCACCACTAGGCCTGCTTTACAAGAGCTCCTGAAAGAGGCACTACACATAGAAAGAAACAACCAATTCCAGCCATCCTAAAAGCATAACAAATGCTAAAGACCATCAACAAAATGAAGAATGTACATGAACCAATGGGCAAAACGGCCAGCTAGCATCAAAATGGCAGTATCAAATTCACACATAACAATATTAACACTGAATTTAAAATGGGCTAAATGCACCAATCAAAAGACACAGACTGGCAAATTGGATAAAGAAAAAAAAACCCATCAATATGCTGTATCCAGGAAACTCACCTCACACGAAAAGATACACAAAGGCTCAAAAAAAAGGATGGAGAAAGATTTACCAAGCAAATGGAGAGCAAAAAAAGGCAGGAGTTGCAATTCTCATCTCTGATAAAATAGACTTTAAAGTAACAAAGATCTAAAGGGACAAAGAAGGTCATTACATAATGGTAAAGTGATCGATACAATAAGAAGAGCTAACGATTCTAACTATATATGGACCCAATGCAGGAGCACCCAGATATATAAGGCAAGTTCTTAATGACTAACAAAGAGATTTAGACTTCCACACAATAATAGGGGGAGACTTTAGCACTCCATTGTCAATAGCAGACAGAAAATTAACAAGGATATCCAGGACTTGAACTCAGACCTGGAACAAGCAAACCTGATGGACATTTACAGAACTCTCCACCCCAAATCCACAGAATATACACTCTTCTCAGCACCACATCACACATACTCCAAAATTGACCATATAAGTAGAAGTAAAGCACTCGTCGGAAATGCAAAACAACGGAAATAATAACAAACAGTCTCTCAGACAATAGTGTAATGAAGTTGGAACTCAGAATTAAGAAACTAACTCAGAACCTCACAGCTTCATGGAAACTGAACAACTGGCTCTTGAATGTTGACTGGATAAACAATGAAAGGAAGGCAGAAATAAAGAAGTTCTTTGAAATCAACGAGAATGAAGACACAACGTACCAGAATCTCTGGGACACACTTAAAGCAGTCTGTAGAGGAAAATATATAGCAATAAGTGCCCACATGAGAAGAGTGGAGAGATTCAAAATTGACACCCTATCGTAAAAATTGAAAGAGCTAGAGGAGCAAGATCAAAAAAGCTCAAAACGTAGCCGAAGACAAGAAACAACTAAGTTCAGAGCAGAAATGAAGGAGATAGACACAAGAAAAACCCTTCAAAAAATCAGTAAATCTAAGAGCTGGTTTATTGAAAACATCAACAAAATAGACAGGCCACTAGCCAGACGGATAAAAAAGAAAAGAGAGAACAACAAATAGATGCAATAAATAACGATAAAGGAGAAATCACCACAGATTACACAGAAATTCAAACCATCATCAGAGAATACTACAAACAACTCTATGCCCACAAACTAGTAAATCAGAAAGAAATGGATTAATTCCTAGACGCCTTTGTCCTCCCAAGACTAAACCAGGAGGAAGCCAAAACTATGAATAGACCAATAACAAGGTAAGAAGTTGAGGCAGCAGTTAAGAGCCTACCACACAAAAAAAGCTCAGGTCCAGATGGATTCACAGCTGAATTCTACCAGACACACAGAGGATCTGGTTCCATTCCTTCTGAAACTATTCCAAATAATCCAAAAATAGGGAACCCTTCCCAAATCATTTTATGATACCAACATCATCCTGATACCAAAACCTGGCAAAGACTCAACAAGAAAAGAAAACTTCAGGCCAATATTCATGATGAACATAGATACAAATATCTTCAATAAAATACTGGCAAATCGACTGCAACAGCACATTACGAAACTTATCCATCATGATTATGTAGGATTCATCCCGGGGATGCAAGGCTAGTTCAACATACTCAAGTCTATAAGTGTAATTCACCAAATAAACAGAAGCAAAAACAAAATCCACATGATTATCTCAATTGACGCAGAGAAGGCATTTGACAAAATTCAACTGCCCTTTATGCTAAAAACCCTGAATAAACTTGGTATTGATGGAACATATCTCAAAGTAATAGAAGCTATTTATGACAAACCAACAGCCAATATCATACTTAATGGGAAAAACTGGAAGCAATCCCTTTGAAATCGGCACTAGACAAGGATGCCCTCTCTCACCACTTCTATTCAACATAGTACTGGAAGTTCTAGCCAGAGCAATCAGGCAAGAAAAAGAAATAAAGTGTATTCAAATAGGAAAGGTGGAAGCCAAATTGTGTCTATTTGCAGACGACACGATAGTATACCTAGAAGACACTATCACCTCAGCCCAAAAGCTCCTGCAACTGATAAGCAACTTCAGCAAAGTGTCAGGATATAAAATCAATGTGCAAACATCACAAGCATTCCTATACACAAATAAAAGACTTAAAGAGAACCAAATTAAGAAGGAACTGCCATTCACAATTGCTACAATGAAAATAAAATACCTTATGTTTAAGTCTTTAAACCATCTGGAGTTAATTTTAGTGTAAGGTGTCAGAAAGGGGTCCAGTTTTTGCTTTCTGCAAATGGCTAGCCAGTTTTCACAACCCCATTTATTAAATAGGGAATCCTTTCCCCATTGCCTGTTTTTGTCTGGTTTATCAAAAATAATATGGTTGTAGATATGCTGTGTTGCCTCCGAAGTTTCTGTTCCATTCCATTGGTCTATATGTCTGTTTTGGTACCAGTACCATGCTGTTTTGATTATGGTAGCCTTCTAGTATAGTTTGAAGTCTAGTAGCGTAATGCCTCACGCTGTGTTCTTTCTGCTTAGAATTGACTTGGCTATGTGAGCCCTTTTTTGGTTCCATATAAAATTCATGGTGGTTTTTTCAAGTTCTGGGAAGAAATTCAATGGTAGATGATGGGGATAGCATTGAATGTGTAAATTACTTTGGGTAGTATAGCCATTTTCACAATATTGATTTACAGAAAAAAAAAAAAAAACAAGCCCATTCAAAAATGGGCAAAGGATATGAACAGAAACTTTACAAAAGAAGACATACATGAGTCCAACAAACATATGAAAAAGTGCTCATCATCATTGGTCATTAGAGAGATGCAAATCAAAACCACATTGTGATATCATCTCACACCAGTTAGAATGGCGATCATTAAAAAATCTGGAGACAGCACATGCTGGAGAGGATGTGGAGAATTAGGAACACTCTTGCACTGTTGGTGGGAATGTAAATTAGTTCAACCATTGTGGAAGACAGTGTGGCGATTCCTCAGGGACCTAGAAATAGAAATTCCATTTGACCCAGCAATCCCAATACTGGGTATCTATCCAAAAGATTATAAATTGTTCTATTATAAGGACACATGTACACGAATGTTCATTGCAGCACTGTTTACAATAGCAAAGACCTGGAACCAACCCAAATGCCCATCGATGATAGACTGGATTGGGAAAACGTGGCAGATATACGCCATGGAATATTATGCAGCAATAAAAAATGATGAGTTTGTGTCCTTTGTAAGGACATGGATCAATCTGGAGAACATTATTCTCAGCAAACTGACACAAGAACAGAAAAAGAAATACTGCATATACTCACTCATAGGTGGGTGAGAAAAATGAGAACACATGGACACAGAGAGGCAGTCTACTATAAACTGGGGACTATTGGGGGAATGGGGGAGGGACAGTGAGGGGCAGCTGGGGAGGGATAGCCTGGGGATGAATGCCAAGTGTGGGTGAAGGGAAAAATGACAGCAAACACACTGCCATGTGTGTACCTATGCAACTATCTTGCACGTTCTGCACATGTACCCCAAAACCTATAACGCAATAAAAATAAATAAATAAATAAATAAATAAGAAATAAATTTAAAAAATCTTTTAGAGTGCATGTAACACCCTCTCGAGGTCTTACGTTGTTTATTTGGTTTACATTTTATGTAAATAAAAGTGTGTCAAGTAAACAGGTTTATTGTTTGAAAAAGGTCACAAATTAGATGCTCAAATAAAGTCATGAATTACACATAGTGACTATGTCTCATTGGTTTTGGAAACGGAACTATGAAAGTTGAGTTGAAGTTACAAAGTTTCTCCTTTTTGAAAATAAAACTAAGCTTCAAATCATTATGATTATTTGTGGGAGGAACCCAATGAGTGGTTCTCTTTATTTTCTATCTCTGGCAAAGAGGGTAGGTGATTACAAACATAGTGGCTACTGATTTTGTGTTACCTGAATGTTGATTGGTGGGGTTTTTCTTAGATTCAGAAACAGAAAATGAAAGCAAATTGCTCTAAGATTTTCTGCATCCAGACCCTATTATTTTGCCTTACTGCACTTTTCTGAGAATTGTAATCCACAAATTTATATGACTCTCAGGGAAATTAATAATCTTTCTTCTGTAATGGATTTATGCTAATTTAAGTTACAGATTAATTTATAAATAATTACCTGAATGTGCATTTAGCAATTTGCTATCAAATAGTACACACGAAATTCCACACGAGACTCTTTTCCTTTTACTTATCAACTTTTATACTTTTATGTCTCTACAACAGTATAAAGATAACAGTTTAGATATTCATAACCTGATACTTATTTCCAGAAATGATTCTGCCTTTGTAATGACTGCAAGCACTTTAGTGTGTTACTGGAAGTATTTTTTATAACATGTCTAACTGAAATTTAAATTTGTCTTTTTCTGTCTGATTGTATAATACCATGTTTTGTATACATGTTAGATATTTTTTTTTCATTTGTGTTTGACTGTGTGCTGTGTTAATATTTCTAAAATTTTCTGTATTGAAACTTGCACCTTGTGACTTGTGACTTAAAATCTATTGAGGTGGTATTACTGGAGCACCCTTCTCTCTCTTTTGTTTTTATTTAATTAAATATTTTATATGCTGTGATTTTAATTTGTCTTTGCATCTAAAGTGTGTGTGTAGTATGTACCATATATTTAAATGTAGAATATTTTTATCTGTTCTACTAATTATTGTTTTTATTATAGAATGAAAGAAAGCTGTGTATGATTAAAATAATTGTTAATAATTACATTTTATCATTTTGCTGCATGTTTTTTAGACACTATCATTTATAATTATTTTATATAATATTTTCTGTTTCCTTGCTACCTTTGTACTAGAATAATTTAATTCTTTATACGTTTTGTGAATATTTTATATATTATCTTTGAGTGATTATAAGTGCTTGTGCCAAAAATATTATTTATCCAGCTATTAAAGGTGATAAAAAGAAATAAATAACCTGCTATAGAAACCTGACAGAATGTAGGACTTATACAAAGGTAAACCTAGTGCATTACAAGATAAGTCTGGTTTTGTTTTAAAAAAGAAACTGATGGCATTTTGCGATTACCTTACACATTTATAGAAAACTTTGAACGTCAGAAAAATAATTTAGGGTATCTGGCAGAAGAAATTTCTAAGCAGCATAGCATTAAATTAGCCATCAAATAATATACATAAAATTTCACACATAACTTTTTTTTTTTTGGTTTTCAACTCTAATCCCAGCACTTTGCGAGGCCGAGGCAGTTTGGTCACTACGTAAAAAGATTGAGACCATCCTGGTCACCATGGTAATACCCCGTCTTTACGAAAAATACAAACAATTATTTGGGCACGGTGGTGGATGCCCATAATCCCAGCTACTCAAGAGGCTGAGGCAGAAGAATTGTCTGAACCCAGGAGGCGGAGGTTGCGGTGAGCCAAGATCACGCTGTTGCACTCCAGCCTGCGTAACAAGAGTGAAACTCCGTCAAAAAGAAAGAGAAATCAATAAAAGTAAATAAAAAGATGACAGTTTACATTTTTGTAATCTGGTACTTCTTCCCAGAAATTATACTTCCTTTGTAATAATGGTAAGCATCTTACTGTTAAAGGCATTTAATTTCATAATTTGATCAAATTTAAAAATTTCTGCACTGACTATGAAAATAAATTCAGAAAATAAATACAACCTGGCTACAGAAAGTTTCATAAACTTCCAGGAGCTGAGTGTTAATTATTAAGATCATGAAAAAAAGGTCTTCAGACCATGTCAGAGACCTTGACAATAGCCCCTAGTGTCACAGGCCCACAATCTCTGAAAAAAAAAAAATGGTGGTTTGGTGTACTGGACCCAGGTTTCCCATTCTGTGTGAAAACTAGTGGCTTTGTTTTCTTTGTTTCAAGCAAATCCAGCTTTGGCAAAATGGGGACATTGTAGAGCTTGGGCTTGGCAACAGATGGTGGAAAATTTACGCCTTGGCAGGTTTCATGTGACATTGGGCCTGTGGTCACACAGATTTTACATACTGAGGTTTGAAAACCTTTGCCTGAATTTCAAAAGATGTATGAAAATTCCTGGATGTAAAAGTAAATGTTTTCTGCAGAGGTGAGACCCTCATAGAGAACTTCTTCAAGGGCAGAGTGAAAAAATTATAATAGGCTTGGAGCTAACACACATAGATTCTACTTTGGCATTTCCTAGGGGATTTGTGAAAAGAGAACGACTGACTTGCAGATTATAATATGGTAGATCCACAAAAATCTTAAACTGTGTGCCTGGAGTAGCAACAGGTAAGGAGCGGCCCAACTCTACGTAAATTCATCTTTTCATCAGTGTGACTTTGATGTGAGATATGAAGTCAAAAATAATCATTTTGAAACTTTATAGCTTGATTACCTGACTGGATTTTGGACTTGCATGGAATACCTCTTTGTGGAAAAATTTCATCCACTTGGACTGCTACTATTTAACCAATACTTATACTCCCATTGTATTTAGGAAGCAACTAGCATAATTTTGATTTGACAGAGTTATAGATGAAATTTTCCTTGTCTCAGATAAAACCCTAGACTGTGGACTTGGGTTAATACTGAAATAAGGTAAGGATTTTTGGGACAATGTGAAGGCATAATTTGTGTAATATAAGAGAATCTGAGGTGTAGATAACTCAGGAGCAGAATTATACAATTTTAGTGTGTCTCCACTCAATGACACCTTGAATTGTAGCTCTCACAATTCACACATATTGCGGAATGAACACTGAGAAAGTCATTGAATTATGGAGGCCAAGTTTTGCCATGCCAGTCTTAGTGTAGTGAATAAGTCTCATGAAATCTGATCGATTTATCAGGGGATCTACCTTTGCTTATCATTTTCTGTTGGCGCCACCATAAAAAGTGCCTTTCACCAACTGAAGTGATTCTGAGACCTCCACAGCCATGTGGCATACCATCAACTAATCCTCTTCTTTTTACCAGCCTCGTTTGTCATTATCAGCAGCACAGAAACAGACTAGCACAACAAATATATCTGAAAAATACACACCCTCATTCACCACGTTGTGGGCAACAAGACTAGAAGAGAAAAGAGAACAGCTACAGCATTTCAAGAAGCCTAGAACTACAAGTTTTCCAATCCAGGGCTTCACACCACTTTTGGATCTTTGCAGTCTGGCATCTTGAAGCTTGCACTGCATTCCCTAGTGCCTGTTGTGAAAGGCAGAGTTGCAGACAGTTTACACCCTTCCCAGCACGTAAATCTTCTTATCCTTCAACAGCCAATGTGCCCTGCTTTGCTCAGTGGCTAAAAACAACAGTAATTTCCACATGTAACCCATTCTTCTCTGTGAATGATTCACCCATAACAGAAATGAGCTCCAGGTTTATAGGGCGAGCTGAGGCCCTCTTAAGTCTGAGGGATTAAAACAAGATCAGGTGCCTCAGTAAAATTTGGGCAAAAATCACACCAATTATAGATTTTTATGACTAATGAGGAAAGCATCTAAGAATTCTGAGAGCCTCCCACACAAAAAAGGCCCAGGTCCAGATGGGTTTAGAGGATCTGGTACCAATTTTTTTGAAACTATTCCAAAGAATCCAAAAAGAGGGAACCCTTTCCAAATCATTTCATGAGACCAACATCATCCTGATACGAAAACCTGACAGAGACTCAACAAGAAAAGAAAACTTCAGGCCAATATTCATGATGAACACAGATGCAAAAATCTTCAATAAAATACTGGCAAACCGATTGCAACAGCACATTAAGAAACTTATCCATCATGATCAATTAGGATTCATCCGGGGGATGCAAGGCTGGTTCAAGATATGCAAGTCTGTAAATGTAATTCACCACATAAACAGAAGCAAAAACAAAAACCACATGATTATCTCAATTGACTCAGAGAAGACATTTGACAATATTCAACAGCCCTTTATGCTAAAAACCCTCAATAAACTTGGTATTGATGAAACATATCTCAAAGTAAGAAAAGCTATTTACAACAAACCAACAGCCAATATCATACTTAATGGGCAAAAACTGGAATCATTCCATTTGAAATCTGGCACTAGATAAGGATGCCCTATCTCACCATTCCTATTCAACATATTAGTGGAAGTTCTAGCCAGAACAATCAGGCAAGAAAAAGAAATAAAATGTATTCAAATAGGAAAAGTGGAAGCCAAATTGTCTCTATTTGCAGAAGACATGATAGTATACCTAGGAGACCCCATCACCTCAGCACAAAAGCTCCTGCAACTGATAAGCAACTTCAGCAAAGTCTCAGCATATAAAGTCAATGTGCAAAAATCACAAGCATTTCTATACGTCAATAACAGACTTAAAGAGAACCAAATCAAGAATGAACTGCCATTCACAATTGCTACAAAGAAAATAAAATACCTAGGAATGCAACTCACAAGGAATGTAAGGGAACTCTTTAAGGAAAACTATAGACCACTGCTCAATGAAATAACAGAGGACCCAAACAGATGGAGAAACATTCCATGTTTGTGGTTAGGAAGAATCAATATCATAAATATGGCTATACTGCCCAAAGTAATTTACACAATCAATGCTATCCTCATCAAACTACCATTGAATTTCTTCACAGAACTGTAAAAAATCACCATGAAATTCATATGGAACCAAAGAAGAGCCCACATAGCCAAGTCAATTCTAAGAAAAAGGGACACAGAGAGAGGCATCACACTACCAGACTTCAAACTATACTACAATGCTATAGTAATCAAAACAGCATGGTACTGGTACCAAAACAGAGATATAGACCAATGGAACAGAACAGAAGCATCGGAGGCAACAAAACACATCTACAACCATATAATCATTGATAAACCAGACAAAAACAAGCAATGGGGAAAGGATTCCCTATTTAATAAATGGTGTTGGGAAAACGGGTTAGCCATGTGCAAAAAGCAGAAACTGGACCCCTTCCTCACACCTTACACTAAAATTAACTCCAGATGGGTTAAAGACTTAAATGTAATACCTGACACCATAAAAACCCTAGGAGAAAATCGAGGCAAAACCGTTCAGGACATAGGAGTAGGCAAGAACTTCATGAAAAAACACCAAAAGCATTGACACCAAAAGCCAAAATATACAAATGGGACCTAATCAAACTCCACAGCTTCTGCACTGCAAAAGAAACAGTCACTAGTGTGAATTGGCAACCATCAGAATAGGAAAAAATCTTTGCAGTTTACACATCTGATAAAGGGCTGATATCCAGAATTTACAAAGAACTCAAACAGATTTACAGAAAAAAAAAAAAAAAAAACAAGCCCATTCAAAAATAGGCAAAGGATATGAACAGACACTTTACAAAAGAAGACATACATGAGGCCAACAAACATATAAAAAAATGCTCATCATCACTGGTCATTAGAGAGATGCAAATCAAAACCACATTGAGATACCATCTCACGCCAGTTAGAATGGCGATCATTAAAACATCTGGAGACAGCAGGTGCTGGAAAGGATGTGGAGAAATAGGAACACTCTTACACTGTTGGTGGGAGTGTAAATTAGTTCATCCATTGTGGAAGACAGTGTGGCGATTCCTCAGGGACCTAGAAATAGAAATTCCATTTGACCCAGAAATCCCATTACTGGGTATATATCCAAAGGACTATAATTCGTTCTATTATAAGGACACATGCACACGAATGTTCATTACAGCACTGTTTACAATAGCAAAGAACTGGAACCAACCCAAATGCCCAGCGATGATAGACTGGACTGGGAAAAATGTGGCACATATACACCATGGAATATTATGCAGCAATCAAAAATGATGAGTTTATTTCTTTTGTAAGTATATGTATGAATCTGGAGAACATCATTCTCAGAAAACTGACACAAGAACAGAAAACGAAATACCACATATACTCACTCATAGGTGGGTGAGAAAAATGAGAACACATGGACACAGAGAGGTGGGCTACTACACACTGGGGTCTATTGGGAAAAATGTGGGAGGGACAGCATGGGGGGATGGGGAGGGATAGCCTAAGGATGAATTTCAAGTGTGGGTGAAGGGGAAGAAGGCAGCAAAACACCCGCCATTT